>JXSR01S025047.1:11613-27206 GCA_000969725.1 Ophiothrix spiculata
TGCATTGTAACCAACAGTTCTCATTATCATCCCCATTTTCCTGTTGCTCTTTTTGACAACTCTGTTGACATGGGAATTCCAATCTAATTTGGAAGATATATCAACACCAAGATCTTTAATGGTATCAACTTTCTCAAGAACTATGCCGTTCATCTTGTAGGCAAATGAAATTGTAAATTATGCAAGTAACTCCTTTTCACTGTCTGTTTTTACTTATACACCTGAAAAAGCATATATGCCAGATATCATGGAATTTAGTATTTACAACCACGCAAAGAAAATCACAGAATTTGGTGTTTTAAATAACGCAAGATAAATGTCAAAAGTTATTATTCATGTATCTTATGAGATCGCTTGGTTATCTTGTCATTATCATAGGTATTTGCTCATGAATAGCTGGATGCTATCATTTATCTATCAAGTAAATAAATGATGTTGTTTTAGTAATCAGGCAGGAAGATTGAAGACTGATATAATGAACTTAGGCCTATATGATTTGTTTAGATCTCCATTCCCCAGTCTTAAAGGTAGACACATGGTTCTTGAGCAAAGGGATCTCCTGAGGGGCCATCTTTCTAAGGGGGCCATCTTTCATACAGCATTTCTCCAATCAATTTGAATCTTTTTTTCACTGTTTGAAAATAACTTTCTTGCTTTCTAGTAACAGAAGAGAACAGACCATTTCTAAAAATGGAATCCATTATTTTGATGTGATCTAAACCTTGCTTTCCGGTTTACATCATTAATGACTGCTGAAAATTTTGAGTTTGAGTTTTCCAGGCTTTTAAAGATTCTTTAAACTAAAACAGTTTTGATGGAGGTGACGTTGGGATGAATGTGTATCATATATTGTCGGGTATGTTGTCTCTTAAGATATTACTTTTTATAAACGCAAAAAGTAAAAAATCAAATAAACAAAAAGCTGCTGCCTCCAATATGTCAGATGAATTTGAAATAATTTTTCAAATACTGTAAAGCACTTTAATTTCACGGCATTAAAATTTAGCGAATTTGGAAACCCTCACTTTTTGGGTGCATTTTAATTTCACTAATTCGAATCATCTTCCTCTTCAATGCTATGTTAACAATCATTTTAGCGGCATTTTAATTTAGCGAATTGTGATACTAGCGAAATTAGCGAAATTAAAATGCTAGCGAAATTTTCATGCTTTACAGTATGTGAATTTCATGAAAGAAAGCCGGAACTTTGATAGATGGCGTTTGACCTTGTGGATAAGGAAGGCCTGCTTCTTTGTGGGAAAATTCCACTTTTGTTGGAGATGGTCATCACAAGGCTGTTTTCTCATCTATTTCTTGACAGCCAAAGGCATGCTAGGTTCAACCAGACTGAATCAAAACATTGCTTGAGAATACTATGCTCCTTATTTTTACTCACTAAGGGTTATGCTATACTCTGCCTCTACACAAATATTTCGCTACAAAACATTTGGTCGTGTTGTTACCAAATAAATGTGATCAAATAAAAAGTATAGACCGGTAACAAACATTTGATGTGGGTTCAATGACTTGATTTTGGGATCTGGGATCTGGATTAGATACTTCGCACCACCCAATTTTTGGAGTCACACGCGAAGGTGGACCGACGGCTTAACGTGACTTCCGAAACCACTGAGCAAGTAGAGTGAAGTTTCTTGCCCAAGGAAACAAGGAGACGAAAACCGCCGGGCCTTGGGCTCGAACCCACAACCTCTGTATTACGAAGCCCGTGCTTTAACCGCTCGGTCACGCACTTTAGGGCAAAGCTTCGGGTGAAGTTCACGACCAAATGGTTGTTCGCGAAAATTTTGCATGGTGGCCGAGTATAGCCTAACCCTAACTTGTGTATCAAAACATGGACTGTAAAAGGTTTGTGATCAAACAGCAAAGGTTTCTGCAGTCATTTTTGTTTTTGTGAAACTAACCCATGGTCTTGATTGCAGCAACATTACTGTAGCATAGTTTGACAATGACTAATGTCTGTTTGTGACATTTCGGTGTGACTTTCACCTTGTGTTTTGATTGTGTAAAACCAGAAGTATGAAATACCATGCCTGGTATTTTTCATTCATGTTTGTTTCCATGATTTGTGTATAGGACAACAAAACAATCTTTGATTTGAAAAATTCAATCTGCACAAAAATGTTTTATACCATAGTATATGTTAGAATCTCCCTTTTCCATTGATACCAAAATCAAGGAAATATGTCAAAAAATGATGTCATAATGACGTAATAAAGCATGGTCAACACTAAACACACTATGGATTTTTTTTAGTACCTCTACAAAGTCGGTCTGTGGACAGTAGGCTTCAAGTGGGGGAAATGTAGCAAAGTGGCTATGTAAAGATGCAAAAAACTTATATCATATATCAATCTTAATTTATCATGAGGAAAGCACTTATTATAGTGGTGGGCTATAAAAGGGTGATGTTTCAATTTCCTTAGGGGCACATCCTAGTTGATACAGTATGACCTCCTGATCATTTTGACACCTTTTTCATCAAAATTGGCCAAAAAATGAGGGGGGGGGGGTCAGAAAATGACCAATTGTGTTATATATTGTATTCTGTACCCTATTTTAGTGATGTAGGTGTCGTTTCGTCTGTTTTTGAGGTCAAAGAATCCATTTTTAAAAGTTGCGTAAAAATTTGACCATTCGTATTCACGAAAATGGCTGTTTTATATCAAATTAAAGCGTGAGGGCGCTTTTCAAAGCCACGTCCAAACCTTTAATAATTTGATGTTTTTTCAACATGTGATAAAAGACAGATTTTGCAAAAGCATATTCTGAAAATCTGGGCACATAACTCTTTTTCGTTTGACTATGGCATAATTTTTTGTAATTTCAGAACGTCCTCCATTGAAATGTACAGGGTACAAAAGTGCATTGACCCCTATACATTGCAATGACACCATTCCGTGTAATTTTGAAATGGCTGCCATGGTCAAATAAAAAAGAGTTATGTGCTCAGATTTTCAGAATATGCTTTTGCAAAATCCCTGTTTTGTGATTCTGATTATGTTTATGGTTGAATCATGGTATATCAGTTCGGCGGAACTCACAATTCGGATACGTATCCGAATTCGGATACTCCGTATCACAATTCTGATACCCGTTTCCGAATTCGGATTAAAAACAGCTGAAATGGGATATCAGCTGAAATGAATATTCAGCTTCGCCGCGCACCATATCGGTATGTATGATTGTCAATAACATTATCATCATTCATCATCTAAATTCTAAGAAAGTTTTGGCCAAATTATTTTGTCTTCTGTGATAAGATCTATCAGGACATGTTCCGAGGCTGTCCCGCTGGAATTGCACAGATAGAAATGACATTTCCACAGATAGATTAATCATAAATGCAAGAAAGATGTCCTACATGTACTTGTCAGCTTGCGCTATCGATTTGTTTCCTGCGCCACGACAGGCGTATCAGAATTCAGATACCCCTCCATATATACGAATTCGGATACGGGTATCACAATATGGATACAAAATGTATGTGGATATCCGAATCCGAATTCGGATACGTATCCGAACTGTGAGTTCCGCCGAACTGATATGATGGTAGAAATGCATGTGTGTGACAGTGAAAAAGTGATAAGCTGAGGTGTTTTTTTAATGAATAATTATTATCACTTTGATTCTGTGTCCAATCAGATTGACATTGAGGTTTGACGATTCCTAATAGTGCATGTATCCAAACACCAATAGTATTATGGAATTTTCTTTCAACCTGTAGTGCGATAGAAAAAGCAATAGAGGAAAACTAATGAAACTAAGCAGGTTATACAACATAGAAAACTAGCACCAATCGTCATAATAGTGCATGTCACACATTCATCAGATATGAAAAAAAGAGATGTTTTGTTCAAATTACACATTCCAATGTATATAGCTCCTATTTCTCAGTTTTGAAAGGAAAAGGGTATTATTACAATTGTGAAACAGTTTTGGAGTATGAATTATGACATTTGTGATTTCTAAGAATGCCTGTCATGCTGTCTATGCCTAGCACTGCTTTGTATGTGATGATTTCTGCTGATGAGATTGCCAGATAGAAAGGATTTACTAGCAATGTCAGTGGGCGCTACAAACAACCAGTATGTCTACACTACACATTTTGTACAAGTATAACATTTTTGATGCTAGTTTTAGCCCCGAGTTCAACTCTGAACCTTGAATAGTGTCATAGAATATTTGGAACTTAAGTAAAATTGATCTGGTTTTAAAGCAGCCCAGTCCAATGGGGTTAACTTTTTTTTCTAACTTTTTGAGAAGTTGGTACCAAAATATTTCTCATATTTCTCTCATAACCCATGTGAAATTTTACGGCTAAAACTTGTTCCATTTGGGAGTAATAAACGGAAATGCGACCAATTATGGTAACCATAAAATTATCCACACAGTATTAAGTATCAGATTGGTTGAACCAGATTTAACTGAAATTTCAAACATAAACTTGTCCTTGATGATAATAAAAAGGGTATGTTTTGACACTCAGTCTAGTAACAATATTCCAGGACAAAAATGATTTTGACTAGTTCCTTTTGAAAAATAGAACCAGTGTAGGTAACATTTCCAAGGCACAGCTCTCAAAGTTTCTAGTTTTACACTGTTGCCATAGAGGTCATGACCCCATCTGTCTATGTTTACTTTATTTTGTAAACATTGACCTGATTTGACCCCAGGGTTCCCACAAGCTGATAGACTGGCTTGATAGGGGACCACACTGTGTACAGAAAAGAAATAATTACGGTGAACTGTTTACCTTGTGAATTGTATGACTCTATACCACAAGCATTTCAAAATGTTACACTAATTCATTGGCAATTTCATCATAGAAAGGAGAATGAAAAATTATTCCATTTCACTCTGAAATCAATATTTAAATGAATAGGTATAAAGGTGATTCTCTCATGAGTTGTTTTTTTCATGTTGGTAGAACATATTTGTAGGTATATCATGTACTAGTAGGCCTTATCTGTACAAATGTAGCCCGCCTTACAGGCCCAATATCTTACCATGCATCATGTTTTACTACTTGATTTAAACATGGAGCTCACTTACAAAGTAGGCCTACAAGACATATTGGGTTGGAATTTATTTAATAAATCTATTTTTACTGAAAATTGTAAATCTTCCTTTAAAAATACCACTCCCCTGCTGTTTCAATATGTAGCTAGATGTGATTTCACTGTGTAGTCTGTGGGTTGTATTGAATATTATGGCTAAAACAGATGTTACCATAATAGTTGACCTTATCAGGACAAATATTGTGATGTATATTGGCATAATGACAGCCATTTATATTCCTATTCACGTTCATTCATATTCAGTCCATTGTTATTTTTACCAAAAGAAGTTCCTTATTATCAACTATTTTGAAAATGATTCAAACAATGGTGAGGTACCAGTTACTGAGCGATTCCAAAGTAATGTTTGTGACCGAAAAATTGAAAAAAATCACTTTTTAAATAGCTTCAGCTCCTAGCATAGACATTCTATCCACAAGTTTGTTTTTGATAATGGTGCTCACTGGTGGGATCAAGACATGTAGGAGTTTAGAGATTAAATTAATTGCCAAAATACTGAATAAAGTTCATGTATCGTTCGGTAACGTTTGTGACATCGCACGGAAATGGTTTTTGCTCCAAGTCCAAATGACTTCAAAGTAAAAATTCTCTGACATGTTAGTGAATTTTTTATTGCGCTTTTCACAGATGATGGTAACATATTTACAAATATTTCATAAAAGTGGTAGGAAATTATATGGTCAGGATTTCTTTTAATGCAATGTTTTGTTTGGTAACGTTTGTGACATTTTGGTGTAACTTTTTGGTAACGTTTGTGACATTTTCAAAGTAAAACATGTACTCATTCATGCACGGATAGAAAAACTTGACAACTTCTGATTAGAAAATACTTTTAATGTTCCAAGTAACAAACATATGACTGAAAAACCATTAAAGCATGTGGTCGAATAAAAAAATTGATTTTATGCTTGAAGTCAAAAAAAGTTTCATTTTCATTGGAATGAGCCTACTGCTGGTACTATATGTGGGTATAGGCCTACCTTGGTATAGGCCTACAAAATCTGATATCCTATCAGTATTAGTGGCCTACCCAACCGGGCTACCCAAATACATACATACATACAACTGGGCATTTTTAAAGCGCCATTTCATTTAGATCATTGCGCATAAAACCACACAAAATCAGAAAAACAGATCAAACACAATACATTAAAAAACTACAATAATGAGCAAACTAGTGTGGATAAAGATGTGATTTAAGTGCCTTTTTAAAAGTATACAGCGAGTGGAAAATGGGAGTATAACAATCCTTAATGCAATGATTCACCAGTGGCAATGCCAAGTGCCAATCCCCCCTCCCTCCTCGCTAAGTCGTAAGTCTTGCCTCTCCTAAACACTCACCCTAAGTGGCATATCTGCAATTTTTGCATATGAGATGGCCCAAAAATGTAGTAATCAGAGATAAGAGAAGCAAATAGCCTATATTGAGCTCTTAAATTTCATCAAAAGTGCGATCGCTTTGGGATTTGATACCCATTTTTTGGGGGGGGGGGGAAATAAAAAAAACCATCAAAGGCGTCAATTGGTGAAAATGAGGCCCTTTTGACACGTTTTGTGGACACAAATGTGTAATCAATCATGTATAGAGAACTACCCCGCTTCCCCAATCAGAATGCCAAATGTAAGGCGGTAAAATATCGTACAAAAATGGTAAATAGTGAGATCTCAAGGTTTTCTTTATAGGTCCTATTTTATTTGCTACCACAGTTTTCACAGTTATTTATAATGCAAAACTTGGGCCAAAAATTACAAAGAAATTGACTTACCTTAAACTTACTCCGATTGCTTCAAATATTTCCAAAACTGATTGAGATTTTCAGTTTCAAAATATTAGGAAATTTCACAGTTGAAACATGTTCCATTTTGGAGATATTTGTATAAAAAGTGTAAATTTTAGGCCCAATTATTGTAACCATAATTGAGGACCCTAGAACTAACAGGGGGTTAAGTCACAAAATCCTGAAAATTGAGTTGTGTCAATTTCCTGCTACAGAATTCTCATTTCTACATTCTGTACAAGTTTTGTAGTAATTTGGTGATCAGAACATGTGTAAGAGTAACTGCGAGATACAGCAATACCATTCAAGACAACACAAATGATATGATGTTTGTGCCATTTTCTCAGTTTGTACTCAATGTGACTTAACCCCCTTCTGGTTCTAGGGTCCTCAATTATACTAACCAAGTGAAGTATGGACAACTGCGAAATAAAAGATATAATTACAAAAATCAAAATTGTTTGACCAGTTTAACTTTTTTAAGTGGTGATCATATTTAGAAACTAAAAATTGAAATATTAAATATCGGATAATGCTCCTCAAGTGATATATGAGACAATCTACGCTAGGGAGATCAATATTCATAATTTGATAGAAAATGTAGCTTAATTCTACCAAGTCCATCTGCATCTGAGGACAAACCTCTTGTTTTGGGAAGCCAAGAATTAGCTTGTAGATTGGTGGTGTGCTACCCTAAACTTGATGCCCTGAGGCTATGTCCTAAGAGAATTTTCTTCCTTAATCAAAGAGCATAATTTTTTTTTCACATAATGATTCTGCTCTTAGAATTGCCTTGAGGCCAGAAAATCTTTGAGCCCTCAGGCTATGTCTTAAAGGAGTTTTCTCACTCAACAAATAGTTTAATGGAGTATAATTTTCACCAAGTGATTTTTTCTTCCTGTTGAACAATTTCAAATGATATTGTTGCCTTCAGGGCATTAAAGCTACAACCCTCAAGTAATGTCTTTTATCTTGTTATAATTTTTGCATGCTATGAAGCTTAAACTTACAGGACATTAGAATTATCATTTCCTAAATATTTATTCAAAAAAAACCAATGAAAATCCGATAAAATTTAGGACTTTTTTTTAGCAAAAGTTGAATTTTTGTCAAGTTTTGGCCAAAATCAGATTTCAGTAAAATTTTCAGACCTTAAGTAGTTTATGACATCATACTTTACACCTTGGCTGTTTTTCATTATTTTGGTATCAATGGAAAGAGAAGACCCTACTGTATATTAGTATGTTATAAAAAAACCTTAGTTTTGGCATGTCAATTTCAAGTTCACACTGGGGATGGTAACCACCCCTCCTCCCTTGACTACATAGTAAAAATAGCTTATGTGGACCAGGGTTAAATTCTTTGAGTTATAGAAACTACGAACATTTTTTCAACTGTAGAATTAGTTTCATTCTGATGAACCAGCCAGCTGATCAAAATTCAGCAGCTGTGAAATTATAACCACATGTAATTTTTGAGCCCTACAATATGTAATTTGCAGGATATCTGGTGAAAATCTTCATGCCTTGAGGCTAAATGGAAACTGCCTGAGGCTAGAAAGATTTCCCACCCTGGGGAGGGGTCGCCTGCATGAATACTGCCTCAGGCTACAAACATTTCTCACCCAGGGGAGGGGTCGCCTGCATGAATACTGCCTCGGGCTACAACATTTCTGTCTGAGGAAAGGGGTTACCCTATCTCAGTCTGTTTGAGAGGATGGAACATGGTGCTGTTTTGCCAGATCTATATTTGTAGACATTTAGTAACATGTGAGATTTGTTATTTGAATAATCTTAAATTGCTAAAAAATAATAACAAAATAATAGGGTAAGGGGTCTTATATGTTCATTGATTCGATTGTTAGATGACGTTCCAGATTTGAAAGGTATAAAATGGACCAGACTGCATTTGTTGGGTGTTATTTTAGATGTAAAAAGAGGATAACAATTGGAATATTGTGAAGATTTGGTTTATTTATATAATCCATAAACTTTTTTTCATGAAGCATCTTATCAGCATATTGTGGGACTGTGATGCCTTCATAGACTATATAAAGAGCAAATTGTGCAGTGTGTCCAGCTTGATATACCATGTACCCCTCGGGGTCCACCCTCCTGCACAGCCAGTGTCTGGCTGTCATATATTGTGAAATTTAACACTTCTATTAATTGTGCTTTATAAAGAGTCTTTTTAAAAAGAGTGAATTTTTTATGCCCTGAGGCTATGCTCGAAGATGTTGATTTATTGTGTTGACCTTAGGGGACGCATCATTTGAAGGGGGGGGGGGGACAGTAAGTTTGGGTCAAGCCATTTATTGTGCTTTATAAAGAGTCTTTTTAAAAAGAGTGAATTTTTTATGCCCTGAGGCTATGCTTGAAAATGTTGATTTTTGTGTTGACCTTAGGGGACGCATCATTTGAAGGGGGGGGGGGACTGTAAGTTTGGGTCAAGCCATTTTGCCCGCATCTGTGAGGCAAGTTATCTTTCCTTTGCTTTATTGAAGTCATTTTTATCCTTTTGTAAATATAAACGAAAACGGCATGGCACTAAGGGCAAAGTCTCATATCAACGTATTGAGCTAACACGTAGACCTAATGTACAGTGTTTTAGCCATAGGTATACATGTATTTCTAGGTATTTGACCGTACAAGAAACAAAATGAACATGTTACGCATATTTATAGATATTTAAGTAAATAATTAAAGAATTACAAAGTAAGCCAACTTAATGTGGGGAGGATAACAACATAAGCCTAATGTCTAGAAAAATATAATAGAAATTATAAAATTAATAATATTAGATATGATATAAGGCATATGTTCTTATCCTCTCCACATTAAGTTGAAATTTGATCCTTGATATGTTTTGTACCTTGTCTGTTGGATCTACTTTATATTTTATATTTAAGTAAAGTTTTTTTATTACGTTTTTCCTCAAAGGGTACTTTAATTTTTGAACTGCAACGGTAGTCATTTTTTTCTCTGTTAACAACTGGTGAAATTGTTTTTTGCAAAGACTCAGTATTTGATTTCACAAAATGGCACTTTTCTTATGTAATTTAGTTTTTAATCAAATGGTGAGATAATTTGGTAAGGGCTGAAAGATAAACCAGGGGAAATTATCCCTTGACAAACTGAATCAAGCAAATCATTGCTGCATTTGACTAAAACATGGTGGCTATTAAGGAAATCATTAATTAGCTACATGGCCAATGCATTCAGTCCATTTGTGCTTAAATGAACTAGCCTAGATTCCACCTAGAATTAAAAACTTATGGAAATACTCTAAATATAGCTAAAAAGTATAGTAAAATAAAAAAAAACTGCCAAAATTTACACACAAATGGCTCAAATTGAGAGAGAACTAATTTGCAATATATGTTTTTTGATGGTGGTGTGACTATCCTGTGTTTCCTAAATCCTAAATTTGTACCTCAGATGGATTTACCAGATAAAAGATCAAACAAAGCTCCTAGATATTATTTAATACATATCAAAAGAGAAACAATTTCATTAAATCATCAATTTCACAAATTGTTTGGCCATCACAGGTGTAGAAACAAGATTTTTTTAAGTTTTCAAACTAGAAACACTGTTTTCACACCACTTTTTTCGCCGGCGAAAAAAATTTAAGTAGGTAAAGAATTACAATTTTCTCCAATATTCCTCAAAATCATGGAAAACTACTTGTAGGTTATATTACTATAAACCTGTTCTAACGATTAAAGTGAAAAAATATGTAGGTAAAAAAAATAGTGGGAAGAATCTAGGCCAGTCCCTTTAAATTAGATGGTATGAATTTCCCGTGATATTTTCCGATATCAATCCGGAGCAATTTAGATTGTCTTCCCAAGGACATTATCTATTCGGCTTGTAATTAGCAGATGAGAACTTCTTAAAATATCAATTCAGAGTTCACAAGATCTATTTGTACTGAGGTCATAGCTAGATAGGACAAGGGACTATTTTTCAAAGGCATATCAATCGTGTGTTGTAAAAATCGGGGTGGACTGCGTTTCCCCTATCCTGAAAGGGCTACGCCACTGAAGGAGGACGATGTTTTCATGGCATTAAATGCATGCACATCGATGCAAATTTGAAAATTGAAAAGAACTTTGTTCAAAATATAAAATTGTTGTTATTTTAATATTAATGGGTTTTTCGTAAACAAAAATATGTTTCTTCCAAAAGTTTGTTGTCAATACAAATGTTAGAATGCATTATTTCCCAAATCTAACACATTCTGCAGTTTGCCATGTTGAAGATATATTTGACATAAATTTCTTATCATATCATAAGTTGGCTCATCAATCAGATGGTATCATGTACCCAATCAGCACATGCTAGTCAATACTAGTATGAGGCTGTGAATGTATATATCTTGACATGCAGACAAGAGATATCATGATAATAATATCTCATCCATTTCAAGATCATCACATCTTTAAGTTTGCTTGGTTTTTGAGCCTTATCAAGTCTGAAAGTTATCAGATCATATCATTTTCATATTCCCCACGTTTTGAAATAGTGCACATCTGTTAGCCAGCCTGGCATACGTCCACCCAAGAGAATATATCGTGTGTATCCCATCATGCATTGCTTCCTATGGGATTATTTGTATGGGAAATCATGTGAGTAGTTAGTGATGAAATGCCCATAAATCAATATGAGTTGTTTTAATCTTGCATTTTGAACATGTTTCATCACAACTACTCACATGACTTGTACAAAATTTCTTAAAGGAAGCAATGCATGATGGGATACACGATATCTTCTCTTCATCCACCCTGTAGTGGCAGACTCTATAGTGATATGAAATGTTGTAACTGACACGTGGACGTCCCCTCTAGCTTCATACGGGGTCGGAGGCACGAAGCGTGCCAAAGTTGACAGAAAACAGAGAATTGTTTTGCTTGGTGCTCACAGGCAGGAATCTGAACTGAAAATATCATTTTAGATTGGTGAATATACATCATAGAATCAGGTGTACCTAATGTCCCAAAGGGGTAAAAGCTATGATAGGAATATATTCAGAGATAAAAAGGCAGGATTTTGATAATGCTTATCGCAGAGGGTGGCCAATTGAATCCTGTGAAGTTATTTGAATAGGGTGATCTAATTTCAAACAAGTTGAGTATTGTAGCACAGGTTGTCTGGCAATACTGCCATATGTTGCCAATCACTTTATATCCAAATGCAACCCCCCCCCCCCAAAAAAAAAACAACAACAACAAACAAACAAACACCTGGTCAAGAGACTAGACAAATTTTGGGACAGAAAGTTCTTTCTAAGTTTGTTTTTTAGCCTAAGACTTTGGATCAAGTTATACCATAGTTCGCATGTTTACATTAAGTTTTGAAAATAGAATTTTGTTTTCCTGTAACTTAAATAGCATGAAATAGTATTGATTTACTCATTATGTACCAAGTGCATCATTAATCATGAGTTACTTCTTCAAAATATGAATACGAAGATCAGAGAATTGTCTTTTTCCTGTATTATTGTTGCTATACCACTTACGTAACAGCATCAGAGATCAGAGAGTTGTCTTTTTCCTGTATTATTGTTGCTATACCACTTACGTCAAACACAGCATGTTCTTAGTGTTACTTTACGCATCTTTAATCCTCCAGCCCACATCATCTTGTCATTCTGATGTCATCAGGTAATCTATCCCCTCATCATGTGTTGTTGACACATCGTCTATGCATCGTGGACTAGATAGAATTAGTTAACATGATAACTATGCCGTCTATTACAAACAAACCATAGACCACCTCATGCGACCATGTTGTTAGCAAGGGACCTACTTGCAAATATATAATTCACAATATGCAAATTGATAAATTTGTTTCTCGACACATGTAAAATTCAGCAACAATCTAATAAGTTATAAAGAAGGACAGGAAAACTGAAATATTGTCAAGAGGACTGGGAAATAAGCATACCCTGTCAAGACTCAGTCAAACTCAGATGATATGTAATGTCTTAAATGTCATGTTTTAACCCTTTCCAGTCAGCCGGCCAATTTTGTTTAACAAAAATCTTCCCAGCATCTCAAATGTGACCCAAAAGGGTCCCAAAATGAAAATTTATTTTTTGGTTTCATCTGAAAGATAATAAATTAAGCTTTAAAATGACTGTGCTTTTGGTTTTTTGGATGTTCGATTGCAAAGTTAAAGTCCATTTCTGCTATCAACGAACATGTTGTGGTTAATAAAGTATGCACTCAATAAAGATTGTTTTACTTCAACTAACAACATCATTGCACAAGTGTCAACAATATTCATGGTTTTGCGATCACCTCTGGAAAATAACTTTAACCATGCCCCTCAAAGCAGTCAATATTTGTATATTATGACTGGAAAGGATTGATTAATTCTTAAAATATAGAATTATCGAATAATTTGAAAATGAAAATTACAATAATAATTAAATCTTACAATTTGTTGTGGTACATTGATGATACGTTGGTGGATGCTTAGGCCTATGTGTTGTGAAACGTGGTCATCAAATTTCACTTTATAATCACAGATATCAGCTATCATTTCTTTCATAGACTTTGATATCTTTTGAATTATTCTAGTTTGTGTGTTAATATTTGGATCCTTTATGCATTTGTTAAGCAAAACTATTTTTCAATTTTGATTTTGATGATGTATGGATAATTCATCTAATTTTAAAGGTGCGTGTTTACACTGTGACAAATTGGAGGTAACGACAAGCAATGTAGAGCTGCGTATTGCAGTTTTGAATTTTACGCCCGTCATCGTTAGTTAAAGTCAGTTAACGCTCACACAGGATGCTAGCCACGCACACTATCGTTTCTAACAATCATTTTCAGTTACAACTTTTTAGTTGCAAATACGTTACCATCCATCGAAACAAGTCGTCACAGTGTAAACGCACCATTAATATTTTGATGCTTAGAAAAATAGGATAGGTCAAATTCAATGCAGTTCAATATTAAAAGGAAAATTACAGCAGTTATTAAAATTCTAGGCTTCAGGTAATTCTATGATATAATTGAATCTCAAGTAAAAACGATATAAAACTTGGTCAATTGATTTTTGATAGCATATATACTCCCATGCATTTATGAGGGATCTGTTGACTGAAATCAACCCATTTGGACCCATCTTCTTGCCATAGAGAGCATATAGACTTAAGTGAAATCTCACGCAACTAAGGACATAATTGCTCAGTTTTGTTATAGAAGTAGGCTCCTGTAATGGATGGCGAGGGTATTGTACCACTTTGATGCGCACTTGACCGACATTTTAACGAGAATTTAGAAGGGGATTGAGTTACGTGAAACCAAATAAAGATTGCGCTCAATTTTGTGGCGGCAATAATTGCAGGTGACAAGATTAGCATTCCTGAACACTGAGGAATTCATTCATGGTGTTTCCAAGATGATTCAGTGAATGGGAATATTGCAAGAATACGGTGAATTTGCATTATCAAAGGTGCTTTTCTCATGAATATTTCATTTTAGTCTGAAATGAATGGAAATGACCATTACCATTTATGGAACAAGATATTTTCAATTTATATAGTTCAACTGACAAACTGCTGAAGCAAATCATTCAATTTTTTTTTCTATATTTAATTTATCCACTACATGGAAAAAGATCAAGTGATAGCTCTGCCACGCACTTATATACAGAGAAATGGGGAGAAATAATTAAAGCTATGGTGTAAGTTTTAGCTGTTTGTTTAAATTTATAAAACAATCCCTTTTCGTTAACGTCAATAAATGGGATGCACATTCCAAATTTTCCAATTTGTTTTCAGTTTCCTGCCCCTGATGGTAACATACGTTTTCCATATTTTGTTCCAAGCTGTTTAACATTTAGTTCAGTTTCATCACTACCATTAAATTTGAATGTGGAAACCATTTTTGACTAATTACAGTCAACCAACTATATCGTCAAAAGTACTTATCCATAGCATTTATTCCCACAGTTAAGTTCTATACTGTGTAAAAGTAAAACTTTGGAACAATAAGTTTTCATTCAAAAGTAATGAGTTGGAACAGATAAATAGATATCTCCAAAGATATCATTGAAGTGAAATTGACTTTGACACCTTTGTGTGGTGTTTACTCAACTAATGCAAATAATATTTTGTAATTATGTGATAATTGTGATTCTGAAGAAGATTTCTACTCAAAAATATTATTTCAACTCAAGTCAAAACAAGGTTACTGGCTATGCAATGATGAAGCTACATTTCGTTCTCTGAAGTGAAGCGAGAAAAACTCCGAATGATAATCATTTGAAGACCCTCGAACATAAGCAAACCTGCAAACCAAGTTTGAGTCAAGTTAACTCACAAATAGGGATCTTGCCCATGCCTAAATTGGCTTGGTTTAGAGGGAAAAGGCCAGTACACATGCTATTTAACCCTTTACCATGTTTACCTGAGACCGAGTACTATGTACATGACTCCTTACTCAAATGTTTTTTAAAAAACATAGTCAGCCTCCAAACAACATGTTTGGTTCCAAACATTTAGTCGTGACGTCACCAAATATTTGCCATCGAATTGAAAGTATGAACCGGTAACAAACATTTGGTGCAATGTATATGGCAATTCAATATATGCGCAATCTAGCTCAAAATTTTATTTGGTCTCAACTCGGTGTTGAAGTTATTTTATTTGGAGTCACTCATCATTTTGACGTCACGACCAAATGTTTGGTAGCGAAAAT
>JXSR01S025047.1:69840-92982 GCA_000969725.1 Ophiothrix spiculata
AGATTTTTACTATCATTTATGTTATTACTTATAGCCTCATTACAGTAACTCTTTTTCAAAGAATATTTCATATTATTTACTTTATTTCTAAGAGATTTTGCCTTATTCCAGTCAAAGTACTACTGCCATTCTCATAGATGTATCTCTTCTGAAATACATTCACACTTATTCAACAAGACAAATTTATGAATCATAGCAGATATTTCGTCATGTACTAAGTACATGTGTGTGAACGAGCATTCACCTGGAAGAAATTGATCACTTTGGCAACAAGTCATCTTGCATTTCACAACATTTGCTACATGCGTAAATGTGCAATGTATGGCATCTTTCTGTACATCCAAGTGCAGGTTGGTGCACACTTTTTGGTGTGAAGGCAAGTTGTGTTGACATTTAGCAGTCAGCTATGATTAATTAATGTTTGGGAATTGTTAATGAAGTGAAACTATCTGCATTGTGCCAGGAGTCACTGGGGCATTGATGATGTATACCTGGTGGTCTGTACTTGAGAAGGTCTCAATTTCAGGCTGATTGCATGGTTTCGGTCATTGTTTTCTGTAGGCTATAGACCATTGCAATGCTGATCATGATTCATGGTAAACATGAGGTACTTTTAATTACAGAACATTATGTCACTTGGCAGCCAAATTCCGGAATGATTTTGTTTTAGGGGATTTGTTTTTGAGGTCAGAAGCAAGAAGAACATTTGCCTTTAAATCATCTGTTCTCAGCATCTGTTGTTGACTTCCGGGATTCTTGAAAATTTAGAACCAAATGTTTCATAGTCCATGATTAGTCACAGTAGTACATTAAGTGTCAACAACTTGCATTTTGATGTCAGATTAGAATTTCCAGTGTCTTTTCATACAAAGTTAATGCTGCTTTCATACTCGTGTAGTTTTGCAGCTTTGTCGCTGTGTGATGTATATTTTTTGCAAAAACTTGCCGCTTCCGGTTGTCGTAGCGGTAAAGTTACATGTCGCTGAGATAATCGGTATCGGCAGAATTTTGTCACACGACAAAGATTTTTTGAGTTGAAATGAATTCAACTTTCAGAGCGACATGAAGCGACAAAGCAGCAAATTGACAAAACTGCAAAGCTACAAAAGTGTGAAACAAACAGACGACTGAGCTGCAAAGCGACAATATATATGAAAGCAGCATTTGGGATAAGAGTAAAAGTGTAGGGCCTTCACCATTTGTTGTTAAGTTGGATTGGGCCAGCAAAGTGTTTTATTGGGCTATCCAGGCTTGTGCTTCTTACATAGGTCTAGTGTTCCATGACTTTGTCCATAGATTCTATGCTTTGTCATGAACACCCTGTGTCCCCTAAAGACCAACCTGCATAAACAAAGGAGCAAAACATTACAGAGATGTTAAATTTATTGCAAGATATTGTGTTGATTTTTGATGTAGTTGTGCTATAGTTTAACTTTAATGGATTTTTTTTGCCAGTCTTTGGAGCATGTCTCCATCACCTTGCCAGTGCACTCTTAGCAGTTCAATTTGTTACAAGATATTTCAAGATGACAGGTGGTAATCCAGGGTCAGGACTTCATGGAATGGAGGAGTGACAGACATTTCAAGATTTGCAGACATTTGATCAGAGGCAAATTCTATTAACCACCAGGCAGTGAAATCAGTCAATTTTTTCTAACCCTAGTGCCAAAATTTAATTACAATTATTGTTGTGTAAGCTGAGGTCACTTTATTGTCCACAGTGAATTTAATTGTCAGACTCGAAACAGCTCTATAAGATTTTGCGATAAGAACCATTCTCGAAACTAAACAATTCATGCTTTCCAGATTTGAAGCTAATTAAGTTCTAGCCCAGTAATTGGAATTTTGTATCTAAACCGAAATAGAGCATGATTTATGGAATGCTGTTTTTACCAGGTGTTTTGTCAAAGTTCAGAAAGGGTAATAAGTCCATTGAGATTTGGAATCTGCAAAGTCTCATAATGATGAGATCCATTTGGTCAGATTGAGTGTGGAAATGTAGTTTATAAATTATCTCCAGCTAAAGTTTTGGAGCTTAATTGGCAGTTGCTGCATACTGAATTTCACTGTGATGGACAAAAAAAAAATAATGTTGTCATTTTTAAAGTTAAACTTGTATGCTTCAGATAATAATTAGACCTGTTAGACCTATGTGCATTATAAATATAATGAAAAATGAATATGACATTACTATTAAGGTTTTAATTTGCTATGAAATTGTTCAATTTCCTTCACATTAGCCTAAATCAAATGGTTTCTCAGGTTCCTTAATTTGAAGATAAGATATGAACACATAACAAAGTTGTTGATTAAAGATTGGCCATCTCTGATATGATAAAGTATCTCATTTATATTCAAACACAAAAAGGGAAACAGTTTTGATAGCTCATTTAAATTTCACTTGTTATGAAAAAGGTTTCAATACGATGTACATGTAGGCCTATAACCAATTTAGAACACATGTATGACATTTTTACCAAGGTTATAACGCTGACAAAAACTGACCAAGTATTTTCAAATATATTTTGTTTTTTGGTGGTGCTATCAGCAGTGTTAGTTCTCCTAAATAACCATTGCCATACCAGGGGCTACTCAGTGAAAAAGTGGTTATGGGGACAAATAATGGTACAAAACTCAGACTATAATAATAATATTTATTTCATTATCATAAATCACAAACAATGTAAAACAAAATGTGCAATTATATGGCAATCAAGGAAAAGAAAAATAGACTTTTTCCAAACATGGTATGTGTTTTCCTTTCCTTACTGTCTTTGTACTTTTAGTGGGTTCCTTTACTTCGCACAATTTGGTACTTATATGGCACATATTTTGACAAATTTTCATCAAATGTGTATAATTTTGTGCCAAAATAGTGATATAAAGAAATCTAAGTAGGTCCCCTTCATGTAAAATTAGCACAGTATGATTTTAATGTGTCCCTATCATATCACATTCACTAGTTTGGGCCCTGGTTTTGGTGGACTCTTATTTTGACATTTTCTCCATGCCAATCAAACATTTCCCCTAGCATTTCTTGCCTTATTCAAACACAAAAACATGCCAGTATTTTCATTCCCCCTTAGTTGCCCCCACTGCAAAAATACCTCACAAAAACCCATACATGTGCTTTGCGGCCTATATCTATGCTCGGGTGTCTATGCCAAACTTCATTTATTTGTCATGTTCAATGTACTATGAAATTCATGATAGTATGATTTATACATGTCGACAGAATAGAGACTTGTCAGTTCTCAGCACCATGTAATTCAGTATTGATAGCAGTGGTTAGATAGAGTATTCATCGCTTTAATGAGGAGATCAGAGATGTAATTTATCGCCAGCGTTTTGATGGATGAATATGTGAGTCAAGAGGTGTGAATGTCACCTCAGCCGTAAGGTCACAGGAGGCCACCACACTACAAATTACCATTAGGAACATTATGGAAATTAACATGAGTCTCGAGTTTACATAAATGTAGAGACGAGATTCTTTTAAAAAGGAGATGACAATTAGTTTGTTTTGATATTTAAAACAATAAATGAAATCTAATTTATACATGTAAAACCTTGTTTCTTTTGAAAATGTTCAAAAAGGCAGATATAATGAATATGATGTGATAGGGTACCATCTCTTGCCTGGACTGCTATCTCATTAAAAGAATGCACATGTAGATTTATGATGAGAAGCTGTAAATAACCTTTGCCAAGCATCTCCCCATTCAGTAGGTTGATCTTTCTGCGGTCGTTGTTATGGTTGCTTGGATTTCTCATAGGGTGCTTCTTTCCCACCTTGAAGCAGGCTAACTGCTTCAAAATAGGAGGTGAACTGCTGTTAGCGACAAGTTGTCAGCATTACACTGTCGTGTTTACAAATTTTGTGTTTTGGTGTTAAAAGCTGATAGACATTTGGCAGAAAAAATCTGAAATTTTAATCCATGCACTATCCATACATCTATCAATTTCATAATCAAATCAAATCTTTATATTCATATTTTGTTCATTCTCCAAATTATTTCAGTGCCCGTCTCTGTGTGTTATCAGTGGTTCTATGCAGATAAAAGTCTATAATTGCTTTTACTTAAACTGTAAAAAATCCTAAATTATAAATTCAGCAATATGTACCTATATCTGACGATGTATACATTTTGCCAGGATTTAGTTTGATTTATTCCTATCATTCGACAACAAATGAGGAGCCATGTTGTCTCTGTATCGTTATCAATTTATTATCACTATCTTGTCATTGCTGCATCTTTGCCAAGTGTTAAGCTATGTGTCATTACTCCTAAGACTGAAGATAATTATTTTCTGAAGAAGTGTTAAATTGAAATTCTGTCAACTACAGTGATATTGAAAATTGATGAGAGCGTCTGTGAAAGTGATAATTTTGGTTAAAGATTCATTAATGAGATACTTGACTCGTAGTGAGTGAACTTGGTACAATTTCAAGAAGTGTTTCAGAAATATTCTCGTGACACCTATTATAGGATCAGAAAATTGTATAAAGGCCTGATTAGTCGCCAGCATTTTTTCTGGTGGCGTGACATGCTGCGACAAATTTAACCTTGCGTTAGTTGATGCATCTTTATCTTTTTAATTTCGGTAAACAATAAACAATATTTTGGTCTCGGAGAACCAAACACTTCTTCCTGACATCCAAATAATTCATCCATTTTATCACTAGCACAGTGGCTCATCTTGGATACAAAATACATGAAAACAGCCGGCCATTGATATTCAGCAATGGAGCAGATGGGCTGGTTGTAAGACAGTAAACACCAGGAGTAAACACATCAAAATGAAAAATGCTTCCTCATTTTATCATCACTTGAGCAATACGCTCATCATCTTTGCTGCAAACATCACTCCTGACCTTGAGGACAAATTATTGGGCAGCAGATGAGTGTTCAATTAGACTTCAGAACTCTACAGGGAACTGATCCCCAAAGCCAGGGCAAAGTACATGTGATCCATGAACAGGATTTTGTGCCTTTTGTAAATCGATTTTTTTTTTCAATTTTTTGTCTCCTTTTGAATTAATTCATTCAGATATTATAGGACTTAACACTGATGTAATTTCAAGTTAAGATCAGGCAAGTTCAAGTAGTCAATTGACTAAAAATTTCAAATATTTTGACAAACTTAGCTAACAGGATTATGAAATTGACCGTAATTCCATTGAGAAATTGATAACTAAGAGTGTTGGGCAAATTTTACTTGTTAACTTTCTTAACTTCAAACTCTTCAGGTTGATTTAGCAAAGATCATGTGCTCCCGACAATGTTCTTAGATTGAGCATTACCTGATAAGGAATTTTATCTTATAAATCCTCCCAAAGTTTTGCTAATTAGAAGGCAACTCCAGATTCCCACGCCTACCCAAGCTTGATAATTAGCCAGCATAGGTGAACTATATCGACCCCTTGAAATGCCCGAGCAATCAAAATCTGCTAATACTTAGTGATTGTTACTCAACTAGTGATTTCTGACCTCTTTGTTCAAGTTCAGCGCTTGGTTTTCGTGTTTTGTTTTCTTCTCATTTCGGGTAATGTAAATGATGATTGTTGGAGGGTGAAAAGTGGCAATTTGAATATGAAAGCAAGGGTTTGTGTAAAGTTGTATGAAGGTATTCAAAATCTTTCTTGCGTTACAAATATTGTTTACTGAAACGTCATAGACTTGAACGTTGGTGTGTGTCAAAGGTCATTGGAGCCATTCAGGTTTTAATAAGAGTTCTAGAGTTCCATATCGAATAATTGCTAGAAAATTATTTGAGAAAGAATTATTGGTGTTAATTAGTGTAAGCATTTACAATAAGTGCTATACCTTTTAATGATATAAACCTCGGGATAAAGGCAGATACACAAATTGATTTCATATATTTACAAACTTTGAATTTTCACTTGGAAAACGATTTGTTTGCTCTGATCGCATTTGAATATAATTAGATTCAAGTTAGCCCTAAGGCTCCTATATAGATACAAAGCCCATCGTGACTTTCGTCTGTTGTGGGCCACTAATGGTTTGTTGTGGTGGGATCCAACCTGCTGGCTGAAAAGTTGGGTTGGCAAACTTGTGACTATTTCAAATTAAACCAATGCAAAATATAGTCAGAAACACCAATGTTGTAAGCAATCAGGAATTTTATTTGTCCATGCTCAAATTAACCAGGAAACGCACCTTAAATTAACAAGCTAAAAATAACGCTAAAGTTGGAACACCTATGATTAAAATAGTACTGTAATGAAACACTTTTAAAAATAACATTTCATGCTAGGTTTGTCTGATATGTGGCAAGCAAACAACCAGACTGGTCATTGTTTACCATGCCAACCTAAATTCGTCCTCTGTCCACAAGGTATAAATTCCTGTGTGATAATGTAATGGGTATATGATGATAGATTCAAAGGAGTAAACAACATCTGGATCCGGGTAGCTGAAGAAGCCGAGCTGATGTGGAGAGAATGGCTTTATGCTAATTTTACAGGTGAATTTCAGATCCATATTGTGGGTTTTGTGGGTTATCCTGTGGGGTCAGTGGTTTGAGATGATGCGTTTGAAGTCAATTTTCTTGAGAGTCCCCCAGGTAGTGATTCATAGGTGCAAGCACAGATTGTCCTTAAGAATCTGTGGTGCAAGTAGTAGGCATGGAGTAGTGGAGTAATGGAGCCTCTAGCTTGTGTCCCACTTATTTAAAGATAATGCATGCTATAATAGACTCAAAATGTATGTAAAAGTGACTAATTCATCCACTTAGCAAATTGGGAAATCTGAAGATCTTTCAATTTAGTATAATACTAAGTTAGAAATTGGTGTTACTATAAAGCATATAATGTAGTTGCAGGACTCCATGGCTTTTAAATGTTACTGATTATTCATAGAGGGAATTCACAAAAATGCTCAGATCTGAAATTGTTTTACTTCATTTCAATTCAACCCTTAATAGTTTAGGAGTGTAATTTTCCTATAAATTTCTTTCAGACCACAAAATTCAATTTTTTGAACAAATAGTAATAATAAAAAACAACTCAAAATAAATTTAAATGGCTTTGCAATATAACAATTAAAGATTTAAAATTTAGTCAGAGTTTTGCCGAGTACTTCTAAAATCAGTTTAGGAGAGTCTTGTATTGGACAATTTAGACCAGTTTATTGTAAGAATGTCTTTTATTTAACATTGCTTATATCTGAAAATACTATAGTTAATGAATATTCATGAGCAAGTTTTGGCTTCTATGTCATTGCAGATGATGAATTGTGTAATTTTGAATATATTGAAGGTATGTGTGGGTTGAACATCTGTTATAAGGTATAAATGAATAAAACGTATCTAGCTTTGAAAAAACACACAATTTGTTTTAATTTTGACATCATGTACTTTTAAATTGATGTCATATGGATTACAAGAGTTCTCCATAACATGTTGGACATGAACTTTTGAGATGATTCTCTGATGATTGAATGTGATACTAATATTTGAAAGGAAGCTTTGATCGGAAATGCTGCCAAACAAAACCAAATTATAAGTCAACAAAAACAGAAGTGCTGTATTTATTCGAAAGTTGCTTATGATTAATGACATTTCAGAAACAGACATTTCAATTTAGTTCTGCACTTTAATACTTAGGCCTACAATTTGGGACTACTATAAGGCCATGTAACAAAAATAACATGTTGATCGTCCAGACTTTTTAAAAAAGTTGGTGAGGGAAGTCCTTATTATTTGTTATTTTTCAGCAATTTACTAATCATTTAGGGCTAATTTTCAACAGGTGAATGTTTGCCATTTTACAAGGAGGCCAATGTTATTTCCTCATTTGTCTACACCTATTACCCCCATCCTGGAGAAATGGTGTTTAGTGGGTTAATGAATGATACCCAAACACTTATATTGACTTTTTACATCTCAACCTCTTCTGGAATTAAGTAATCAACAAAAGGTAGAAAAATAACAAAAAGTTTTGAAATTTCTGAAAAATTGGTGAGGGCGGGGACGATCAACTTATTTTTGTTACTTGGCCTAAGGTCTACTCTAAGATGCATTTTCCCTTCCAGAAATATTAGACATCATGTCAAATCTGTATTATCCCACATTTTATAAATAGGAATTTTTATGACCTTCAAAAATATGGCAAGGAGTGAGTGGTGTTTTGATAACCTCATTACTGTTTCAGAGGATGCACACAAATTTACTTTTTATCCCTAATATCTAGAAATAGTGTAAATGGGAAACAAATGCCAGTGATTTCTCTTTTGATATCTCATTGCAACTAATTCTATCATTTTATGGCTGTATTTTAAAATATCAAATGAGTGGTACAGAAAAAAAAAATCAAAGATCATTTGCACTTATGTCAAAACAAAGTAATATAAACAGGAGTCCATTGTATTTTTAACACAAACAAAATATTTTCTCATACAAGTTCAAGGTAGCTACAAAACCCTTGTTTCTTTTCTGGAGATAGCAATCACTTCCAGTGGATAATAATGTGATCAGGGATAATGAAATGCCCAGCAAGAGACCCAAGTCTGTGTCTATAGTAGGTCTACAGACTCTGATGTCACTAGCAGTATTTGCTCTGAAAATATTCTTCTCAGACAGACTTTGATCAATATTATAATGTACCATGAATATACCAGGTTTTTATTTATTTTTCAATTAACCTTTTAATTATAGCTATTAGCTTAGCTTAATGATGAGTCATTGTCATTATCTGAAGAATTTTATCATAAAAATAATATACTCTCTACTTGTTTACAGGGGCAGTCCTTTACTTCTAGTATGGGGTACCAATGTAGGTTAGACATACTGTGTTCTTTTACCATGGTGTTTTAAATTCAAATAGGTTGAATTGCATTTTAACAGCAGGTCATTTTCTCAACCAATTTACCTTTATTGTAATCTCATTTAATATTTAACAGGTACTTGTTGGACTCCCTTATAGGCCAAAGGTCAGAATCAATTTTGGTCCTGCCAAACAATCTCACTGCTGAGACCAACTTGGCTATCAGGTGTTTGGTATTGATCTGCCAGTGCTAAAATTATGCATGTTCAATTTTTTGTATGATTTTAGATATATTCATGTGTTAGTGTAAATTGCCATTTTCTTGGTATGATTTGAAACACACAAATGAAGAAAAACACAGAAAATGTTGAATTATTGTCTGATTCACTGGAAAAGCTGAATAGGAGTGAATGAATAGTATCTAGAAACACTGCTGATGTCATAGAGCATTCAGTGGGTGGAATTGATCTGCTGCATTGACTGTGCTATATACTATGTGTGCTGTGTGTCATGCTGGTGTTATGTTGACGTAGTATAGCAGTCGTTGAATATATGGGTACACCACACCAGCTTGTCCTTCAAGGAACTACTACTACCATTTCCGGGATACTACAAATCACTGATTGATAACTGGACTTTTACACTTATCTACCAAAGGATACATACCTATTTTGGATTTTTACTTCAGGAATTATCAGATAGTGTGTGTAGAAACCATTGATTTATTGGTGCATAGCAGTAAGTATCTAGCTTGACTGGCTTGGCTATATTCAAAATTTTGAACCATATCAGTTTTATTGCTTCAAGGCAATAAAGCTGTTGAATTGCTATGTGTGTGTTGTATACAATGGTGTGTGGACAAGACAGGTGTAAACACAATTTGGTTCAAAGCAAGCATCAAGCATCATGGAAAACCTGTATCTCTAGTCTAGAGCCAGTTTTGTTTAAGAATTGAATATAAAATGCATCTATTTTCATCTTGGGTCATGACTGCTTGTCAGACTGTATTATCATGCAAATAATATCACTTTTGACATCAACAGAACACATTGCAGCTGTGGCATTCCCTTGAATGTTTGAATGGTTTATGTATTCAGTGATAGCACACAGCTATTCAAATACAAGGTTTTTACCAACAAATAACATTGAGTGAATGTGCTTATGATAGAGCAGACATTTTGGAGCCCAGCATTTTACATGTTATAAATATAATGAATTTCATTTCATTCAGTACACACTGATTGAAAGAAAACACATAATTTGCATTGAAAATAGGCCTACATTATACATACATGTTCACTGTCTAGGAAATCTTACCTTTTAAAAGTTAATAATTTATGTAAAAACAAAAGAAAAGACCTTGTAATTTATGTCACAACATTGAACTGAATTTTCCATTTTGCACATTGTTCCATTTTGTTTCATTTTCTTTGTCAAGTTTTTTTTTAAATAATTAGTTTTTAATTTAGTTCCAACAAGTTTATAGCAAGAGGTCATAGTGCAGTATCAAGACCCTTATAAAAATATGACTGTCAGAATAAAAGATTTGTAATTATTACACAGCTTGTAGCTTTAAAAACAAAAGAATATATTGATGCAATAATCATCAAAGCTTCCAAACAAACAAAACATTCAAGAACTTAATATATTAAAACTCTCATAAAAATATGACTACCAGAATAAAACATTTTTAAACAGCTTGTAGCTTAATTAGAAACAAAAGAACATAATACAATGATCATCATTGCTTCAAACAATAAAGATACAAAATTCTGTTGCAATTCAGAAATCAAAACATATCAGCAACATATCTTATATAGGCTTTGCTTGGGCTTTTAAAACAAGAAGTTTTGTGAAGACTTGCTACAATCCAGTTCCTTGGAATATCTTGGCGATTTATCACTCATGATAACAAAGTGTGAATGAATCACAATATAGGCCTATTTGTTGGTCCTATACCATTTGATAGCAAGCAATAAAGGAAATGGTTGAGGAACCAATCCAATTAATCATGTGGGTGCTTGATTACTACTTCAAGTGAACACCTGAAATTGTTTGTGTGGGGTAGCCCAATTGTACACTTCATTCCAGAAGTATGCCAGCTCCGTCTTGAGGTACATGTGGTTTACTGTTTTGACACTCAAGTGCAATTTATTGTTTCCGAATTACAAACCTATTGTTTTCAGTTGCTTATTTAGAGGCAATTTCTATGAATTTCAGACTGGGGGCTGTTTTAACAGGATATGTCTTCTCAGTTTTCATTCATTTTCCCCCTCTTCCTGTTCATCAAACAAAATTCTTGTCAATGTGTTTTTCAATATCTGTACCCTATTTTTGAATGGACGTTTTAAATTTTCAAGTGCTATTTTTGTAAATCACTGGATTATTATTTTAATTTTTACTGATTTGATGTAATTTTAAAATATAATCAACGGACATAATAAGATCAAGTCAACCATAAGTAAAAAAATAAAGTACATGAAGTAAGGCTTCTGTGTTCAAGGATTTTTCAAAAGGTAGTAAGTATGTCTACAGTGAGTTATATCACAACTTCTGTGTTGTTGTTATTGATGATTTAATCGAAGACAAGACAAGAAAATTTTATTGATTATTTTTATTCAATGTTATGATAATCAGACATAGAATATAATGGATTGATATTTAAGACCCCAACTCTGATTAATAATTCATCACAGACATAAAAGAGGAATTGGATTTTATGGTTTTATTTAGTGAATGCCCACTTATGCCTTTATACAGGATCCTGTTCCAGGTCCGGTTCATATTACACAACACATAATAAGTATTCAAAAAGCACCTATTTGCTATTTTAAACTGTAAGAATACACAAGGTTAAAAGTTTCTAATGTAGTTTAAATAGTTTTACACTTTGGATAATTATTTTATTGTGGCATTTTTTTCCAACCATGTTTTAGCAACCTGTGGGGTAAATTGTAGGTATTTACTAGCCCTTGCTGTTTTGCCATGTGACTAGAAACGTGTCCTATTCAGGTTGGGTATTCAAGGAAACTGCTCAAACAATAGGTCATATGAGTGCTTTGAAGTTATATTAGAAAATGTTGGACATGGATTGTTTCATGGCATTCTGGCTGTTGTGTTAGCATTATTATAAATTGTTCATATTAAAACACCTAGGTTTGGCACTTTTTTAGGACGAGGTACTCCGCCATTAATACTCGATCACTGATAATCTCCGTTTAAGTGGACAGGGAGAGACACGGCGCTACATCGAGCCACCACTTTATAATACTTGATAGGAAAAGGGTAACTTCAAGGTCAACATGTACTTTAATGAGTTTTTTTTTTCTATGTCCGTCTTTTTCTGGGGCAAGGTAGGACAAACGATGCAGGCATGTACATTTACATTATGTAAGAACATGGGTAAGATACCATCCATCCTGAAAAAAAAAAATTCAAGTAGAAACTGAAAGTCATTTTGAGGTAAACAGATAAACCCAGCAGATTGAATTCAAACTCAAGTAACTCATGATACAGGCCGGTTCAGGACAACAGGAGCATGTTAAATGAAACCTCCTGGCCTCATGGATGCCATTCAGCTTCATGCATGAGAACAAGAAGAAAGGTGAAGAGGCCATTCCAGATGAGCCGTATATTGCTAACCAGGTGCACTACCTGTAATGACAAAAATAGCTCGCAAACTGTTGACAAAAATATCATGTGAATGTTAGTATTAGTAGAACATTGTCATCATTGCTTGAAGTTCACAAGTAACTTTGAGTTTGTACAAAGCTAAATGAGCTTTCTGTAGAAATCTGAAAATGAAAAAAGAGCCTATTTTTGTTTTAAAAAAGTATGACTTAATTGTTTCTATTATACTACGTGTGGCAATTCAATTGTATTTCATACACATTGGATGCATTCTGGTGTTTGTGATTTTTAGGAGATTTAATGATATCAATAAGCCAGTCATCAGTGCCATCTGGTAAAGCTTAGTTGGAAATGTGATCAGAATTTGTTTTTCAAATGAAAGAAATATGAAAGAAATTAAACTGGGCTCATCTTTCTCACGTGCCACTTTCACCTCCACATCAGGTGTAATTTGGCATGACATAGTTAGTTGGAAGATGAAACACAAGCACTGTGTCTCATTAGCAGTGGCATCATTGAGATCTTGTATCAGTAGTCACGTTTGGGATAGATCGTATTCCAAGTCATGACAGAGTAGGACTGACAAGCGTGATAGGAATAATGATTCATGTGTCAATTGAATTCTACAGTGGATGTTATTAATCTATTTCATGATTTGTAAATACAGCCTTGACATTCACATTGTACAATGATAACTCATTCAATACAGTCGAAATATGTATCATTGTAAGGTACTAAACAGATAACACAATGGCATCTGCAAGGTGGTATTGTTTATTTTGACGATTCTTAACTCAGTTCACAATAACAACAAGTTTTGTATACCTGCACGCGTTTAGACAATGTAGGAAGACCAACGTATCAAGAATCAATAAATTTCAAAGATTTTTTTTCGTCTTTTACAATACCCAATTTGATGACAGATGGTCTATCTGAACATGGATATAGTAGAATAATTATTCTACTATCCATGATCTGAACAAAACAATTGGATAGATGGAAATTTATAGATAAAGATGTTGCTGAACCTCTCTGTCACATTCTTTAGACTAGGTACACAAAATTGGGCTCTTAAAAAAACTGTGAACATCGTGACTCCAGTAGGCTACATACTTGTACCATGAGTTCATTTTGTGAGGAAAGTGCATACACCCCCTACCTGTATACCTGCGTGCAATCACTAGGGGCGCGACCTTTAACCCCGCTGCTTTCATGCCAAGACGACTATGCCATTAGGTCCGCGTTGAATGAGCTCTTTTCTCATTACTTCGTCAATGTTGCTTTTAGGTTATTCTTTCCAAGTTTGATGAGTTTGCTTACACTTTTTGAATTGTTTTGTTATCTTTTAGCACTTGGTATCTCTTTAGAAATCTAACATAAACTCTGTAGATTTGTAAAAGCTGTAGGCCATAACTTCGACAATATATTGGTGGCGTATATTATTAGTGCTTAAAGGAGACAACACATGAAATTTTCAGTTGTTGAATTTTGTCCAGGTCAGGATATTCTATTAGGCTACTAGTTTAGTGATATGTCTTATAAATGCAACTTGTGTTCTCAAAATTACTTGTCAAATTCTATCGAACTTAGTCTTGCTGCCATTTTTTGTTTGGGTTTTCATGGGAGGAATTCGACCAGGCCAAACGTAAATTGAATTATTGCTGCTGGTAGCATTGCCTTTTTAATATTATAACATTTTTATTGACACTGATCTTGGAAAGGTTGGCTTTTCTCCTAAAATCTGGTGTTACCATTCTGTCAATTTAGAGCACCTGCCATATTTGTTTACTCTTTGTATAAAAATGACATGGCAGAAGTGGATGATTTCACAGAGGGACACCCTCTCAAGCATGTTGTCTTGATGTCCACTTTTGTGGTCAATTTCCTGATGTAAGACACTGCAGTAAATGTGGCAGTAAATAGCTCAAATTGTTTCTCACTAAGGCCAAAAAAAAAAAAAAAAGTTGTTTGGTTGTCCTTGACCGCCCGCCCCTATTTTTCGAAACTGGAAAAAAGTTTTTACTGTACAAAAGTATACCGCGCCTAATTTTCAGATTTCCAAAAAAAAAGGTTTTTTTTCTTTGAGAATTTTCATTTTTTGAAAATATTTTTTAAGTTGCTGTTTTAATTTTGTTTCCATTTAAAACTGTTTTTAAACTTGTATAAAGCAATTTTTCGGCACAGTAGACTTATTTGCATCTTTATAGAGGTCATAATTGTGTGTAATTTTGACTTACATTTAAAAAAAAATCTATTAAAAAAAAATCCGCCCTCCCACACTTGCTCAAAAAAAGTTGTGGAGGACAACAAAACAATTTTTTTTTTTTTGGCCCAATGGTGGATACCTTGGTACTTATGGCTAAACAGTTCCTGAAGGAGAAAATCTTGTTTTTCTCTCTTCACAATCCTCAAGTGGCCATTGTTAGTGACCCATGTTTTACTGTAATGGGGGTTTGATGTGTTTTGGTCTTTGGGCTGTGTACTCCCAAACCATAAAAATTGATTCAGGGTTGTGAGTCACAAACCACAGGAGACTCCCTGTTTTTGTCTGGGTGTATTTTGGGAGGTTAAAAACCTCAATTGAGTTATTTAAACTAGATACCAAGAGGGGTTGTGATCCAAAAGCCGGGGTTTTACTATTGCTGACTGCCTGTGTGATTGTCAGGTTGCGTTGTTATTTTAAACTTTTTGCTTTGTTATGGGAAGTTTTTGAAAGAAAATGCATGTCTAGCTATATATAACTGAACCCTAACAAGAAAATGAGGAAATGGATTCAATATTTTCAATGAAAAATACAATTTTGTCTCCAAGGACCAACAGACGCAGTGTAATTGAAGACAGTCAAGATGCTCTAAATTAGAAGACGAACTTTCTTAAAAGATCTTTTGACTATTTAGGCTAAGCTGCTAAGCTAAGCTTAAACAGGGTTGTGACAAAATGAGCTAAGAATGGGATTAGGGTGATTCAGGATCAGACTTTCACCAGCTTGCATGTGACAAATATTCAGTACAAATTTTATTTTCTCTCAGCTCTTGTAAAATCTTGAGCCCTCAGCCTTCAATATACCACCCATACCTCTAATTTGAATATAACAGGGACTTGCATTGGGACCCTAAGCCAGACAAGAGGAAGTACCATTGTCCAGCAAACATTTAGCATACTCATACAAAAAGCTAATCAGATTGTCTGAGGATTTGCATACATCAGTTTTGTGCCAATTCAACTGAGATTTTGTTTAATCTAGAAATGGAGTGCTAGCTTTACAAAAGATGGAAATCCACACACAAAACAAGAGTTTTGTTGTGTAAATTTACCTTGAATACTAAGTAGATTTCTTGTGCATGTAGTATTTGGCATGCAAGTGATGTTTTCATCAAATTTGCTAGGATGGCAGTTACATGTACATGTAGTGTTCAACATTTTGTGCTGTGAATTTTACCTGTGTGTTGCAATGTGTAGTGTAAAATCATATCCAGGTCGTGGAATTGTATCTCTGGGATTGTATCGCGTCTCTGCATGGTTTATGTTTTTTCAGTTTTACGTTTTTTAAAGAACAAATTTTTCATTGAAATATTGGAATATATCAATGAAATTTAGGTTGACTGTATAACCTGGGTAAGTTATGAATGATACTGAAAGTGTCACAACTATGCCTAGGCAAAATTTATTAGCATAGCAATTGAAAGGATTTAACTTTTATAATAATCACAACTAATACTTTAAAGCGTACACTTTGAGCTTTTTAGAATTTCAAATGATACTTGTCATACCATATCATAATACTATTACACAAGTGATGTTCAAGGAGCACAGTCAAATCAAATTTTGTCAAATGCATGTACCATGAAACACAAATCAATGCAATCCTATTTCATTTTCTTGATTCATTTATTCTGCTTGTGACCTCTGATCAGACTTTCACTTATGCATGGAATAGCCATTGAACCCGAACAATATGCGAAATATTTGGTCAATATTGAAACTAGGTTCTGCAAATTGATGACCTATCAATCACACTTTTGTCTTTCTCCATACCCAGTCAACAGTGTACAAAATTAACTTTGTACATGTACAGATGTACAGAACATTCCAAACAAGCATGTTTAGTAATTTCATACAAAAAAAGCAAAATAGGCCAGCAATTTTTCAAGCTTAACCTTTGTAAAGTATTATGAGGCCAAAAGATTTCTCCTGCCATTTTTATGACTTCACATGACATTTTTGGATGTGAAGGAATTTTATGTAGGGAAAAATGTTGTATTGTTGTTTGCTGCTAGATTAAAGCTCAATGAAATAAGATCTTGTTTGCTTAATTCTTTAATGCGATTAACAAAATATTATTTTTTGTATAAGAACAAGTTAAAAAGTTGACATTTTTCACAGCTTTAAGAATTAAAGAAAAAGGATTAAACAAATCGGAAATTTTCAGTCTTTTTATTATTTTTTTATTTCACAGATTTATAATATGACACCGGATTTCCAAATTTTGTATTTAGTATGTAAATGGTAACTGAATTTAGAATCTGGCTTATTGTTTTCCATATTTTATGAAGATTTCTCAAGCAAAATTCAAATTGCATGTTACATGTGTAATCTTTATGGTTTATGTTAAAAAGTTAGGAGCTTTTCATTAACCCATATTCCACATTTGGTATATAGGCATAAAATTCTCCATGATTGTGCCATTTTTTCCACCACACTGTATTGTAAAATACTCATGTGCGGTAAATTGAATGTTGTCATAAACGTTTGTATTTATTTGTCTTTTCTTTGATTCAAGTTTATAATTTGAAAGCCAGGAGGTGAGAGTTGGGTTTCTTTTGTGATGTTGGGTTTGGAATCCGACCAGGTTTTTATTCAGAAGCCAGGTGCTGGTTGCAACCAAGTTCATTGAGAATTTTTTTTTTCCTGAATTTTTAATAAATTCATCTTGGAGTTAAAGTACAATGTGGATGCATACATTGAACTATTTTGAACAAGGAAAATCCTTGCTGTATGTGTATTTTAGTTTGATTTCGGGCCAATACTACCATGTGGTTTCCCAAGTGTGGTTTAAAAAAAAAAAAATTCTTGTTTTCAATTGCTGTAATTTATGTGGACAGGAAGCATGATTTTTGAATATGATATTTAAGAAACTATACTTGCAGCAGTTTGTTAGAAATTCCGATTTATTATTATTATTATTTTTTTTTTTGCTTTTAAAATTTATAGAGTGAACGCTTTGCTCCATGATGTGAATACAACACAATGAATATAGTTTACTCTGGGCCTTTATTGTTAGATTTATGTTCAAAGTGCAAGTCACGTTTTTGACTGACTGAATTTCAACCTGTACTGTCTAAATGTAAATTTGATAAGATAGATTGAATATTTCCATGTTTAGAATTGAACATCAAGAGTGTCTACACATAATTTAATATAGCATGTAACTGATGTTGATGAATGATTTCTACCTAGCCAAAAGCTACAAATTTTTGCTAATATTGAAAAGCTGGTTTGTGTAAATGTCGTCTGCTCAAGAAGTATTATGTTCAATTTGGGAGTACATTATTTAGTGATTAAAAAGTTTGTAAAGTTAAAGATGCATTTCATGATTTTTGCTGTGATTAAACAGGTCTTCACCTCTTTCTAGTTAGATGGATGATTTTTAGGATGAAAACAAAACAAATGCGTCCTGAAAGTTTTGATTGATTCTGATTATTTGTTTTCAAGTTATTATTGGATTTTTTGAAACTTTCGGTTTTAGTCTTATTTTGATGTGAATCTCCTGATGTCATGTGTACTTGTTTTGACTCTGAATATAGATCTGTTAATCTGAAGTTTTAAACAAATATTGTAGTGCAGTTCATTGACTTTAAATCATGATTTTGCAATAGATTCCCTGGATCTTATATAAAATCATACAAGATTGGCCTGATTGCATTGATCCGTTAAATTAATCTTGGGTTTTAAGATCTGGCTATCAATTTGAGTGTCAGTGACTTGATTGGATTAAAGTAGTTTTCAATTTCCTGATGAGTAAAGAAGATTAATTAACACCTCATTTTCGCCCCCAAGACCCCATTTAGACATTTAGTGACCTATGCTGTTATTCACTGTATTGCTCATCATGTACTAGATCAGATGTTGGCTTACTGATACTACATGTTAATACCAATAAACTTCAGATTTCCTCCAGGTTATTTAACCAAGTCCCAAAATATTTAGCATCCTTCTTGTTCAAAATTGTTAAAACATTGATCTCTCCTAAAGCCAACCTGATTGAATGGTTCAGGCTGCAGGGACTTGACTTAACACCAATTTGTGTTACAATTACCAAGTCCTGTAAACCTGAACAGCCTATGCTGTAGAGTGTAGACCAAATTGGTAGTAGACTGATGGTTCTTAGGATCAAATGGATTAGGCCAAATTACAGAGTTCGATGTATAATATGTTTCATACACTTCTACAATATGGTATCTTGAAGTTTGTCATAACCCTAATAGACACTGCCGGGCACCATTTTCAAAATTAACAAATGCAAACTAGCAAGTAAGGGCTGAGAGTAAATTGTACAATTGTGTAGGGTGTGGCCATCTTTCTCTTTCTCTTTTTCTTGCTATCTTTTCTATTTTCGGCATCTTTTCAAAGATGCATTGGCCAGCATGCATAGATTAGCCATTTCTGGCTATCCAGGTTGGTACTTTTGTATGAGCTTGGAAGAGACCATGAGTTCATCATGGATCTAATGGCATGTGTCCGTCACGGACCAACCGAGGTAAACAAACAAACAAACAAACAAACCTTGTCATATAGATTTTGGCCATTACAATGAATTACTAATTGGAGCAAAGGAATTGCTTTATGTTAGAATGCAAAACATTGAGTTTTGAAATTGCTAGGTGATTTATCACTCTCGCACAGACATTGAGGTGTGCTTTCAATTCTTGTTGGTCATTCTGGTCCGGGAAGGGTGGGCAGTCATATTTGAAATGGATACGGGTGTACATTGTAAGGTCCGCGCTCTGACAGGCTGGGGCATTTGGTGAGAGCACAGCCTCAAAAAATGAGGGGTCATTGGGTGAGAGCATGATTTTTGGCATCCAGTGAGAGAAAAATACAAATATATGAGGTCTTATTGGTCTAAAAATGAGGGGCCATTATTAATTAAGAGCATGATTTTTTTCATTTGGTGAGAGAAAAATAAAAAATGTGGGGTATTTGGGTGAGAGCACATGTGATTATAAAAAATGAGGGGTCTTTGGGTGACAGCGATGACTTCCAAAATGGGACTGCACTCCGGGATTCAGGTGCATATGTATCATCATGCTTCATAGAGGAGAGCTACAAATAATATTCGAGTAACTGCACTCAATTGTAATTATCGGAAAGATCTAAATCATTGCAAATTGTTTGTTATGTCAAGAACTACTACCGTACGGATCGCTTCTCCCACGGACCCAGCAATGAGCCCTGCTGCCTTCTTTCAGCACACTTTTGAGTGTACTGCAGAGGGTAGTGGACAGCTCTGAGCAAGAGCTAGTTATATCAGCAGCTTGAAAAGTAATTCCATCAGCATTGTTGCAATCATTTGCAATCATTATTTAATAATAAGGCGTAAAAAAAAAATTTGATGTGTTGCCCTCACCCGCCCGGTCGTATATTTCGAAATTCTACGACCGGCATTTATATTTTTATTTTTTATTTTGTACACATCTGTTGTAAATTTTATGATATTTACGTGTTTTTCGCCTTGAAAATGCAGTAAATACTTCGGCGACTCGACGGACATGTTTTTGTTTTGGAAGACTCTATTCGCAGTATCGAATAAATTCGCAGTATCGGACTGCGAATAAGAAGATGCTGATGCTACTTACCTAAATAAAAATGTGCAGTATCTGCAGTACTGCGATAGTAGACGAGCTGCCTTTTATTCGTAGTACGATACTGCAAATAGGTTAGTTTTTAGCTAGTCTCTTGTAATACTTGAAATCCTTGATCGCGAAACTACTAGTATGCGTGCAGATACGTAAAAGTCTAGCACTCTCTGTGCAGAGGTCAGCGACCGGAAGTCATCACATTCTTTTTTGTATGTATATTCAACCGGAAGGTGTACTACCTTTTTTAGTTACGAGTTTTAATAAATATTTAGCAAACAACAATTGTTATTTTATTTTTTTAATCACTTTTAAGTTTTCATGAATATATTTCGCACAAAAACACTTCTCATCTCACATATTTTGCATTGTACAATTTATCTCAAGATCTGGAGGTCATACTTTAGTATTAAAAAAAAAAATAAAAAAAAAAATAAAATAAAAATCCGACCGTCCGGTCCTCCCGTTTTTTGGCCTGTGAGGGCAACACAACAATTTTTTTTTTTTGGCCTAACGAAAATCCATCAATGAATTGTCTAAATGTTAATATGAATTTCTCCATTTTTGTTTTCCATTACAGTTATATGCAATTAGCTGAAAACCTAGCAACGTACGGTGTCCATTACTACGAAATCAAAGATAAATCTGGTCTACCATGGTGGCTTGGTTTGAGCTTCAAAGGCATAGGACAGTATGATTTAGCAGATAGAGTCACTCCCAGAAAGGTGCGTAGCAAATTTGCAATCTCATATATCACTTTCATTTAAAAATATTCCAGCAAGTATAACTAACCAATTTCTGCATGTTGTAATATTTCACTGTTTTTAACTTTTTATAAAGCGCCTCGAGGTCCCAGGACTAAGGGCGCTATATAAAGGCATGCTTATTATTATTAATAAGCATTGCTCTTAACCTGCCATGCATTTTTTTTTTGTCTGTATGCTTTTGAGAGGCCATGTGGGGAAGTAGCAGGTAGGATGTACGTTAATCGCACGTTTTAAGCACATTGTCCACAGGGCACACCTAATCATGATTGGTTGTGTGCATAGTATGTCGTACACATAAGTACTTACACCATGCTTACAATGTAAAGAAATTGTACATACATTTGTGGTACACGTATTGAAGTAGCCTTGGGAAAAATTGCAAAAAAAAAATGCAAGGAAACCGTTTTTTGTTATGCGCATGTTGTCAGTACCAAGCATGTGCGGACAGTAACTGATTTTTATTCGGCAGTCTGACTGCTGCCAGCACGCATAGAAAGTTCTACATGCACTAAAAGTGGAACACTGTGTCAAATCGCACAATTTTACCAACGTTTTTGGTGAGTACGATGGGCTGCAACCACCGCTTTTACTATTGGTTGACATACCAGCTGTGCAACTCATTATCTTGAACCCTGGAAACACGAGCTCAGTCATGTAACAACAACATCATGTAGCAACATTATTATGAATGCTACTTCTCACATTTCATTTAGTCCACTAGCTGGACAACATAATTACCAACAAAGTCGCCTTTTTACCAAGATATGAAGATCGCTTGTTGGATTTAGCTACCAACGTGTACCTATGAAATACGGAAGTCCGTGACTAAAAGAGATAACATGCTGGATTATTACACGATTTTTCTTGATCAGTGTGATTTCGTCTAAGCAGGCCTAATATCCTGTACAAGAGCTCCCATAATTGAAGGCAAATTATGGATTCAACTCAGCTTGTCAGTTTCAAGTGAACTCTATACACTGATATGTTTGCGAGGCTTTAGTTTGATGTGTACACAACGTTTAACATTGAATGTGAAATAAAACCATAAAAATGTAACATACCATACCCAGAAGTATTCTATTGACCAAAAAGCAAAAACATGTCAATTTAACAAACTATGATATTGTCAGTAAATGTAAAATATATGATAAGAAAAATACTTCACTTAAAGGGGCAATTTGTGATTTTGATTTTGGCCCCTTTTCTAGCTAAATAAAAAGAACAGTACAACATAAATATAAACTGAAAATTTCACTTGATTCCGACCTTTCGTTTTCAAGTTAGAAGCTTTTTAGCATTTTGAAAATCCCCATAGACTACTGTGTTGTAATTACTGTCGGGGCCCCCGACAATAACTAGAAAATGACACATTTTCTCACTTTTCTTAAAAATGCAAGCACATATGAAAGAATGGTTTGGGGATCATAACATATACCACTTGAGGCTTCTTATAAGCTAAAAAACTCAAATTTGATAGTGGTGACCTTGAGGGTGAAAAGTGGATCATGAATTGCCCAGTGGTCAGTGAACATGTGGAACAAGAATCACTTGTCATATAATGGAATGAAGTAAGGCAATGAGATTCAAAAATTAAGGTCTATGGGGTCAATTTTTGGTTCAAGGTCAGGAGCAATTAATGAAGACTTGTTGATTCCATAGCACCACGTTGTACTTTCTCCTGTCTGTAAGTTGACATCAGAGTTGACATGGTGCCACAAAATAGTATGAAGATTATGTTCTTACGACATCTGAACTAATAGAGCAAATAAAAATTCCAAATGACAGATACTATGTTGACATTTGGGTATCTGTATTGGTCATAAGCTTTTGGGTTTAGTAAATCATCTAGTATTCCAATCAGTTTATGTAAAGGTAAAATGAAACGATATAAAATGTTTACATTAAAAAAAGGTTTAAAATTCCTATCCTTTTTTATGCCTCCGCGAGAGGCATTATGTTTTCTGGTTGTCCGTCCGTCCGTCCGTCCGTCCGTCCGTCCGTCCGTCCGTCCGTCCGTCCGGGCTCGTTTCTCAGAACTGGTGAGGCGTGGAACAATGCAAGTCGGTGGACTGGTGGTAAGGGTTGCTAGTAATTTTCTCTG
>JXSR01S025047.1:105579-117124 GCA_000969725.1 Ophiothrix spiculata
TTGACACTACTTTATATTTATGAATGCTGATAGTTCATGGCAATATAAATGACCAAGAATAATTCATGAATTCGCGGTACGGAGCATTTTTAAACTTACATTTGCGCGAATCAGATGATGATTCGCGCTGCCATGAATTTGCGAGAATCTTTACGCGAATCGATTCGCGGATTCGCGTCGAATTTCTACCCCTGATAGGTCATGGGAACTGTCAGCGATATCATAGAAGATGTACCTAACCTACTTGATGCTAGATCTGGGACTTTCAAGAAATTCTGTTTTTGAAAGTTCAAAGAAATGATCCGATTTGAGTTTGTATGACTGTATTAGTTCCTTTTTTGATTAAATTTGAAAATAATGCAAGTTTCAAGTTGAATTTTCACATTTCATGAATGTCAAAATAAGGTTCAATTGGGAGAATCGTGCTTATTTTGTTTAACTACGTTATTGCAATTTTGTTTGTTTAAAATGCAAATGTGGGAAATCTCAATCGTATTGGTAAGTTTTGTTTTAAGTACTTAGTCATGATGAATCTATCTTTGATGCAGATCCCAAGATAATTTCTTTATTCACCACTTGTAGATTTAATCAGGAGTAGCATCAGAGGATCTCTTTAGAATTCCATATAGACTGCCACTTTGTCTGAAATGAAGACTGACAACTACAGATCAATACCCATAATAAATGGCAGGAAACGATGCAATCTACTGTCAATTGGCGAGATGCTAATCAATAAGTGTTGTCTTGAGGATTGTACCGCATTGAGCAATGCTAGTAATAATGATGGCTTAGAGTTTGTTCCAAACAATATAGCCAAATGGATGCCTGTTTTTTTTTTTGTTTTTTTTGATCAGCGAGTGATGATGTGCCTGTCATTGATTGTTGAAAGAATTACTCATCTAGCAATATAGGCTAATCAGCACTTATAAGGAAGGATTGCATACCATTCATCACTTAAATTAGGATTGATTAGTTGTTTTTTTAAATCTAAATTGTTTTCAATGCTCAAAAGTCTTACAGGTGCTTTAGCAGTTTTCCATATCCCAAATATTCCAACATTTAGAGACGATGGGTAAATTGATTCTATTTTATGCACCAAACACAATGACATTATAAATAAACTACATCAGCAAATTCCTACAAGTATTAGAAAAAAACTCTAGCTGATTGCTTAATGACAGGTCTTTCAAAAATAACATATTATTAAGGGTCATCGTACGCGCAGATGTTGTTCCGTACTCAACCATACCGTAATAAAAATGGAAAGAAAGGAGAGGAAATACACTGTGCATGGAAGTCAGTTTTATTCTTATTAGCTTTTATGACAAGCTAAAATGGTCAGGTATGATTAAGCTTGCTTGTGTTTGAGAATGAATGAGGAATATATTGGATTGGGTGCAGAGAGGAGAATTGCTGTCTTCTGATGACATGCTGATAATGGTGGAAAATTTTCATAGCATTTTAGCAAGGATTGAATTTCTGATTCATTGAATAGTAAGAAGTGGCTAATGTAAACAGGGTTATTTTCGTGAATTTTGTGAATCATCATCTAACCGTGAATATAATACCCCATAAATTTAAATCATTTTATTTGAAAGTCTATTGTGATGAAGCTTAAAACGCTAATTCAACACGCGCAAAAACGTCATGATTGTCGCGTTTTGCGAAAAATTCTGCTCGCGAAAATATCCCCATTTACAGTATTTGGTGACTGTTTTCTTGTGAGACTCAGTCAATAGAGAGACTTTCATTTTGCATGGATATCTAGATGTTCATAGAAATAAATAATATGTATGCAACTCAATTTTCCGTGCCAGTTTGAAAGTAACCATTAATGTTGTGCACAATAATAAATTTGACCCATCATATCGAAAGGTACCGTAAGGTCGGCATAGTAAATTACGAGATACGGGCCATAAAAGCTGAGCATAGTCAAAAATCACGTCCAAGGTCAAAGTTGGAATTTCATCAGAAACATTACCTTTGAAGTGTATTCTATCATATTAATCAGGTTCCAACATCCAAAACATAAGACAAAACCGAGATATAAATCCTTTCTCCATTCAAGTTTTACCACTTACAGAAACTTTAAACTCAATTTTCTCAGAACTATATAGTTTTCTGGATCAGCCAGATGCCTTTAACCAATTTGGATGTAACTTTGCAATCGAACATCCAATAACCAAAAGTAAGTACGTGTCATTTTAAAGCTTAAAATATAATCTTTCAGATGAGACCAAAAAATTAATTTCCATTTTGGGACCTTTAATGTACCTTTCGATATGACAGGTCACAAATGTGAATGATTTTTTTGATATAACTATAACACATGTATGTATTTTTATCTAATGTATCCTAACCATGCCATGCTGTGAATGAACCCAAGTACTGACGTCACATCACATCAGTTTTACATCCTGCATGGCTGTAAGATTTGTTGTTTCCGTTTGACAAGTTTTCCATTCCGTTTTTTCATTTTCACCCTATCCGGTCCTGATTTTGCTCTGTTGGTAACAACCATACAGAGTCACACACAGGCTCAGCAGTATTAATCTATATCAAGAGGCCCGTGAAGAACCTGAAGACAAATTTGATGATCTTTGTGATGCGATATCAGACCCAACCACCCAGTAAGTTGTGTTTTGTCCTGATCACAACCTTCCACCAATGTTTTTAGCAGTTTGAGGTGTTTATCATTTCCCTTTCACGTTTCACCTTTATTCACACATTGCACCGGGTTTCGCAGGCTGTTTTCACACATAACTAGTCACGACTACTAGTGTCTAGTTTGCACGCGAGTTGTGACCATTCAGGAGCAAGTCAACTTAACAATTGCGTTCGCACATGAACACAATTGTTAAGTTGACTTGCTCCTGAATGGTCACGTCAACTTAACAATTGCGTTCACACATGATCACAAATGTGCTCAACACTGGTGGCTCATAAGTGAGACACCAACAACGTTAATGACTCGAAATTACTTTTTAGTTGTGATCGACTCACACTCTGATTGGGTTCACACTTGTAATGAGTTTTGTTAGTGACTTATAATAATTTGACTAAATGCTCATGTGTGAACACATCCTTAGTTGCACTTGCTTCATTCATGACTTCATGCTAGATGTTTTAATTCATTTTCTACTAAAATCGATTCATTTGTTTGTTGGTTGATTGCAGTCTTTCTCACTTGATTTTTTAACGTTCTTTAAAATGACCAAGTCGATTTAAGGCAAAATATTTTTGTATTTCCTGAGTATTTCTGTTATATCACATGTTGTGTGGTGGGTTCTGTGTCAAAATCTATGTTGATTTTTTTAAATTCATGGATAAATGTTGAAAATGTCAGTCCAAATTGATACAATGAGTCAAGATCTAAATTACTGTGTTCAAAATGAGGTTCAAAGAGGCAGCTATGAAGGTGTATGTTCTCTTTCATCCAGTGCATGAAGTTGTAAATATAAGACGTAGTAAATCAGTATCTGGAACTTAACCCTTTGAACCGGTTCACGTGTACATGTACCGTTTACCCGATGAGCCGGTTTACCGGTTTTTAGGTCACATGTCAGAAATTTGATGTGTCTGTCAACAGGCATTGATAGTTACAATTTTCAATGGTCTTATTTATATCGGAATACATCACTGAAGCTTTGAACCCATGGTTGATGGGTCATTTTGCTCTTATTTACTCGACAGAGGTGAAAAATTCTTCATATTTTCATAAATTTGATCCAAATTTTTAGCAAGGGAAATCAAAATCAAAGTAAGTTTAGGGGTTATATTGTGTTTTTTAACTTTCAGGTTGGCCCGGGTCAGTACAGTGGTACAGATACACGTGGAATGTCCAGGGTTCTAAGGGTTAATTTGCAACTGTGTGATGTTAAGACCATTGGTAATGGTTGCAACGTCGCACAGTTGCAAAATAAGTTCCCGGTATTGATTTATTTACTTCCTATAATGACAGCTAGTTCTTCATGCATACTCCAGCATAGTTTCTACTGTTGAAAGATTCCTCTATCAATCAGTCATAATTCAGCATGGTTATCTTGTGTAGTTAGTTTGTATTTCCAAGTTGACATGCACCATCACAGCTAACCACCTGAATTCATGCTAACATCGCACTTAGGTGTTGAGTATTTTATCAGCACAGATAACCATGGTATGCTAGTTACTGTTTCCTAAGCTTACATCATGTACTCAAGCTTTGTAGTAATTTAATCAGTGTAAAGCAAACATGCCTAGCAAATAGAATATCCACAACACAAGCGACTTCTTGTCTTCACTTTTAAATATTTACACGCATAACTCAGTTTCTATGTTGATAAAGAGCTGTTTAAAAACTGGGTTAAATTTGTTAAGCCATTTTATACGAATTGGTTTATATTTCCAATTTCCAGTTTTCCTTATGGGTTACATGTTGGTACAAAAATCTGTTTTGGGTTATAGAACATTCATCTCTTAGCCCAAATATTTTTAAAATTGAAACTACATTACTGATTCTTTCTATTCTGTGGTGCATAAATGGTTGGATCACCGATCCCAAAACTCTTATGCTTTTGGTTATGAGAGGGTAACAACAAAAGCAAGTTCAGCCCAGTTAAAATAAAAAAATCTTGCTCAGGCTGCTTGATTTATCTAAACACCAATGCACCACGAAGAATCGTGGTAAAAATTGCATAATTCTTAGGGACTAAAGATGCAATATATCTTTCACAATGGTTTTATGGCTCTCAATCCTTCATCATATTTTGTAGAGAATTCAAGAATATTTCGGAATTTGTTAGTAGTAGTTCTTCATCAATTTCATTATTCTCATTTGCTTTCAAAGATGATAGATAGAAAATGACATGACATAATAGCCTGTAAATCCCCTTTATGTTCCCATTTCCTGTAACATTGACCAAAGATTTTACACATTAAATGTCATGTAACTCCCCATCCTTAAAAACCCTGTAAATTCAAGGTCAAGATTTTTATCACAAAAATTAGTAAATTCAATATTTTAATACCTATTATTCATCCCAAAAGATCTCAGAAGCTTAAACTGTATCCTTAAATCAATGAACTCGTCAGATAAGACATGTTATCAAGCCAAATAACCTATGACTGACACGAGCCCTAAGTTTCCTGCGTAATCCTCGTTTTACGTCAGTGCTCTATTTAGCATCCCTTAACACACCTTTTAATTAAACATAGATTTAATTAGGAAAAGCTTTGACAATTTTTACTCAGGTGTGTCAACAATAAAAGATCACATCATTGATTTATGGGCATTTCATCACTAACTACTCACACAATTTCCCTTACAAACAATCCCATTGGAAGCAATGCATGATGGGATACACACAATATCTTTTATTAGCTGTCTTGTTTCATTTGTATAATATGAAATGTATAAAATAATACCAAACTCTGTTTTATATCATTTAGAGTTGTTTTTATTTGAAATGAGTAGTGTTGTAACATCTAACTGAAATCATCAGCATAGTTCGCTAGATTTAGTGGTTTATTGTGTTGTATTTTATTTTCTAACATTACTATTTTCTTACATATAACAGAACATGTTACTACACCTCTTGAAAATTTATAAGTTAAAGTATTTTTATTGGTTAAATAGCGAAGATGCATAAAAAGTATTTTTGGGGCAAAAAATATGTTTTTTGGCAATTGTTGCCAAAATTGACATTTTTGTTCAAAAACTGATATCATCATCATGTTCAGGGTAAAAATCCGCTTCTAAAAATGTATACTTTTATATAGTTTATGCAATTAGTTTGAAAGTTAGAGTACAAAAACGGTTTATGCCATTTGAAGGTCTACCCCAGCCTTAATACTCAAATACAGGCGCGCGGGTAGCGTAAACGCATTGCGCCTGTGTGTTTTACACACATGCAGGGGAGTAGTAAAAACTTCCGCATGGTACTACCGTATGGCTCAAGGCAAAATGCTGAATTTGTTGACTCTAAAGATTTATTATATTTTGACTTTTTGAGGTGTAGTAAAACAAATACAACATGGTTTATTTTATTTCGGAGAAGTATTGCAAAATACTGTCCCCCAGTGTTTGGATGATCAAGATTTCCTCCCTCGATCATCCAACACCTTGGGGACAGTATTTTGCAATACTTCCCCTCACACCATGTTGTATTTGTATACTGTCTCAATAATGCGTGTGTCTCATGACTAACTATTAGGCCTACTTACATATCGAGACTAATAAAGAATATCAGGAAGCTATAAACGAAAATAACTTGGACACAAAAGTTTCTAGGATGCTATAGAACCAATAAATGTATGAGAAATTGGGTTCACACAAGTAGTTCACACAAATTAGGGAAATCACCTACATATTGGAAAGTCCCGTTCTTCCATAGTGTTCAAGCACCGGAAATTTAAGTCTTTTAAATATCCTACTTGTATATAGTTAGCATTTTAAATTTAAAGCAAACTTGTCTGTGCTTTGTTCTTTAAGATAAATTTAAGTGGATTTCTTGATCAAATCTCAGCAGGCCCTCTGCATATTTCCCTAGAACTCAATTTAAAGTGTCTACTATAGCTAGACTAAATACAGTGGTGTCCACCGCCGGGATCCACCGCTGGTGGGAATTCGTGGAGATTCTTCAATCAGATCATAATGTATACATGTCCCAGTGAGTTCCATTTGCACTGTAAGTCAATGAGATAATGTCTTTCTTGACCGGACTTAGTAGAGCATTGACAGTGTCCATCAAGAGAAGATATCGTGTGTATCCCATGATGCATTGCTTCCTATGGGAAATTTTATAAGGAAGTCATGTGAGTAATTAGTGATAAAACATGCCAAAAATGCAAGATTATAACAAATAACTTTGATTTATGGGCATTTCATCACTAACTACTCACACAATTTCCCTTACAAACAATCCCATTGGAAGCAATGCATGATGGGATACACACAATATCTTCTCTTGCGTCCATCAGGCCGCAGATTCCTATAGATTTAGGGGCTTTGTAGTGATGAAATGATTGACAATGAAGGATTATGGACCCTGTGTGGGAAACTTTTGTAGCACAAGTACGCACTATTCAGGACTGTTTGTAGGTGTGCTTGAAACAGACGAGATGAGATTGCATCAGTAATGGACATTTGGTGATAAAAAATAGGCCTACAAATCACTTTGACGATACTAAAACAAGAAATATCATTAATAAAAAGTATAATTAGTACAGTTAATTACAGGCCTAAATTGATATAGTGTAGTAATTATGATGTAATTGATACATATATGTAACTGGCTTTATACTTCACATGAGACTAGTATGAGGAAGTTGCGATCTAAATATACAAGAACAGAATACTTTCACTTTCTTCTACTTTTTCAAAGAATTACTAGCACATAATTTGACTGTCTTTCAAGGGTACACATCTTAAGAAGTTTAACTTGTTGGTGTTTGGGACGTTAGCACTAACTGTTCAGTTGGCTAACATCATCTTCACATTTATAGAGTTATATTCACCACTTTGTTATTATCATTATACTGGGTGTATCAAAATTCTTTGTACCCAGTTGTATTTTATATTCAAAAAAATATTTAAAATATTAAGAGTTTAATAATTTCAAAGTTTTTGCTGTTGATGAGCAGTAGAATATCTCAGCTTTATTGTCTGGAAGTTTGAAGGCAATTAAACAATGTTTCCAGGAGCTATGGGCATTTATGGAAGATCGTTTAAATGACAGTTTTATACAATTGCCGCACACACTAACCATTATCTACCGATGCTATTTTCTGTTACTTAGTATCAAAAAAAGGGTAGTTAACACTACCTTTTAACTACGATACGGACAACCATAAAATGGTTTTATTTGGTACCATAGTAAAGCCAAGGGTCTTTTTCTATCCGTTCATAGTAAAATAATCACAATCAATCAAGGCGTTATGTATTTATGACGTCATAAAGTACACCAATCTGAAAATTGAGATTTTCGAAGATGAATGTAAAAATTCAAACTTTTTGTTATAAAATTTATACTTATCAGTATTTCATGGTTGTTTTTGCTTATAAAGAATTAAGTAAACACTTTTCACATTTCTTGTAAGTTTCAGCTCCACAGCATTTTGATATTTTTTCAAAATGGCTAATTAAAATTATTCGTTGTAGGAACCACAAATCCTGCTCCCACACCCAAACTTTGTCGGCTTATCCTTCCCCTATCTGTGGGTGGGCCATCCAATTTTTTTCATCAGAATGACGACAATGGATCAGATTTTAGTTGCTTAAAAATGCCCAGTATCAGTTATTGTTTCGTTTTTATGCAATAGGAAAAATCAATCTGTAGGTAGGATGGTAGGTGTAAGGAAGGTTAAATGAATTCACAGCCTGAAACACGCAGTTCGGCAAAATCACTATCCTTTCTTAAAAAGCATGTAACTTTTGAATGCAACATGCTATTGCCATGAAATAAAATTCTTAGAAAAGTTTAAACTGTACAAAAAGTGAATATGTAAAAATTATTATCAACATTTATTTTTATCATTATGAAAACAATTCTGAAAAGTCAACAACATATGGGTACAAAGAATTTTGATACACCCAGTACTTATTGTTGCAAATACTTTGCTTTCAATGTATCTCTTGAAACTGCTTTTGTCAGGGATGCTGTTTTCTGTATTTTTGCAGAATTCTGTAATTTTCTTTCACTTTCTGTAAAAAAACAGTATAAATGCTATTAAAGGTGTAGGTTCCTATTTTAGGATGTGTGTAATTTACTTTTAACTGATTGACCTTGGCCTTGTGCAATATTTCAACCTTAACTTGTGTCTTGTTTTTTTCTGAGAGGCAAAAGAAAGTATGCAACCCTGGGGATGAGGCTGTTATGGAAAATAGGTATACTAATTAATTTTACATTTTGTGCTTTATCTCCCAAACTATAAAAAAATTCAAGTTGAAATTTTGGATTTATAATTAGAAAAATGTGGGCTTTCATTTGGCACCAACAAATATACTACTTCCGGTTGAGCCCTGGGGGATGAGAACGTGATCGGAACCTACACCTTTAATAGCATATTTTGTAATTTTTCTGCAACCTTTGTACTCATCAACTTACATCCCTGTTTTGTGATTTTATGAACCTTGTAGGCTTAACTATTGTTACTTGTGATCAGATATTTTATTTGGACTGTTCTGTTTCTATGTTAATCTCTAATGGCAATTAAAACTGCATACTTCCTTTCTGTCTGGTGCACTCAACATAACAACCAAACATTATGTTCTGCAACATGGGTGACAATGTCAGAACTAGGTCTGCAAGGTTGATTGGATTCAGTCTGAACATAATGTACCAATTTCCTGTCAGAAAACCGCAATGTAACAAGGGAACCGTATCATTTTGATAATGTGTTATATAATATTGGTAGAATGTTATCTGATGTATGGCATTTAAGAACAAATTTTTAAAAAATGTGCACATTTTGAACCAAAGCAAACCAGTGTATAATAAAATCACAATTTGTTTTCTTTCAAAGTCTGGGATTTTGCAGATTCATGAAAATGTGCCAGCACAGCGGGACGGATGTAGCAGTTTCGATCTGGATAATATCTCCCTTGAGAATGAAAAGGAAACATTGTATTCACATCATGATTTATTTAGCCCCTAGATGTGAAGTCACTTTCTGACACTTCCTAAACCAAGAGCTGAATGAAAGTGAACGTAACGTGGCATACGTACAATGGTACTGCTAGACCCCGTATCCTTGAGTGAAAACTATTGGATGTCTTATCTCTGGAAATGCTTGCTTGCTCTCGACTATTGCTTCATCTTCTCAGTCAACCTTGCTTGGATCACATCCAATGACTTCCTAGCCAATGAACTTGAGAATATGTTTTGATCGCAAGGAGGATTTTGACTTTTCAAAATTTCTTTTCTCTACCCTGGGGTGTGTAGTTTGATTATTTCCTCTAGTGCAAGTCTGAGAAAGGTATACGTTAATTCTTGTAATTTTCTGCTTTGTACCTGAGTCGTAGTATTTTGTTACTGTGCAAACAGCAAGTCTGGCTAGTGCTTTTTATGGTACGAGGAGTTGCTGAATTCATCAAAACATACGTCCTGCATTATTAGTTTGATGGATGACAACATTTGTAAGGTATTTCTTTTCTCTTTTTTTGGTGCCCAAGCTTACACATTTTGATTAAGCTTACACATTTCATGAACATAGAAAATGTTTGATTATGTTTAGCAAATAATTCCAACCACATTCTTGCACACTTTCTCATTTCAGAGTATCTGTAAGCAAACGTACCTTTGGTGCCAGCAATGCAACAGTACATGCGTGGTATGGTCAGCCAGTTTTGATACGATCTATGTGGGCCATGGCGGTCAGTCAACACCAGTTTTACTTGGACAAGAAACACAATAGGGTAGGTATTGAAAAGTAGTCGCGTCTTAAGTTAATTGTTACAAGAAATGTAGATCAAAATATTGCAAAGCTTGTGGGAATTTGGTATTGCAAATTCATGGTTGTTATGCTTACTTTTCAACACATGGACATTTACAAATAATTGATCTGCACTTTTTGAAATTAGTCTAGGAAACCAGTATGCTATATCGTTTCCACAGTCAGCTGCATTTTTTTGTCTACAACGTATAATCAAAACGGCTTGAAATGCGAGCCATTTTAATCATAAACTTACAGTGTCATGCTCCAGTCATATCATGTGCAGAGAAAATAGATCAAAATTTAAAAGTATTTGATACTATTAATGTTATTGTTGTTTGGTTTAATTTGTGAATGCTTGTCTGTAGTATGCCCAATAGCCATTGATGTGAGCGTACATTACCTAGGTCTTGGTGAGAGCGTATTAAAGCCAAAGACTCTTTGAGAACACATTCAGGAATTAAATCAAAAAAAAAAACCACTACATTTTGAAATATTGTGTTATTCTGAACTTGGTTTCAGAGATTTGACCGTTTCAAATTGAAGTATAGATTTTGGGAAGCTTAAGGTTTTTATTCAAAGCTGAAATTCATCAGTCAGTGCCATGGCAGATGTTAACAGTCTTGTCATATTGTACAAGAACAAATATTGCTATAAATGCTTTCAACTAAAAGTGTGTGACATCTGGACTGGGTATCTGCCACGTTGTCAGGTTAAACCAATAGGCTAAATTGAAGCCAATCAAATTAGGATGACACTTGGGAATCAAATGATATTGTCTGTTTCCTATCATGCCATGAAATGGGACGAAATGAAGATGTCTGATTTCTTGACTGGAAACATATGATGTCTGTACAACAACTCTGTCGCAAAATCTGAGTATAATATGTCTACAGGGATCGGTTGTAAAACTCATAGCTGTACAGTGCAGCAAACCAGGGGTCGATTTCACTAACGTTAAAATGCATTGTTAACCCATCGTAACACCTAAACCCATCGTTAGCTACAACCACCTCTTGACCCAACGCAACGTTAACAAAGGGTTTGATTTTTCTAATGTATAATTCATACATTTTACGATGCAGTGAACACTTACGAAGGGTTTTCATGTCTTTGTGATATCTAGTTGTAGTTA
>JXSR01S025047.1:118392-132064 GCA_000969725.1 Ophiothrix spiculata
TCCATTTCCTATTTCTGATTGAAAGTTTCCCATTTCTACAATTCCGTCACTATTCAGCTCCTTGAGGCAATCCTAAGTTTATGCCAACAACATGCAAAGGTGACCATAATGTAAGATATAGGAAATGAAGAGGAAGTTGTTTGTTAAGTTATTTGTAAGAATTGCCGGGGTGACTTCCTGCTCCAGTAACATGCATTGCTCACCATCGTGGATTCATTGATTCATTGCCTCAATCATGTCTATCACCAAGGGATTCATAGGTAGCACTAGTAGTACCGAATTGTTCTGAGTCAGGCTTAGCCGCGATTCTACACGTACCATCGTGTGTATGCGCATTCTAGATTAAGCAGTCATAGGGAGTACAAGTTGTTATGTTTGCTATGGTTTAATCAACAGGATGGTTTGGACCGAGTGTGTAATGCTGGTTAGTACAGTAGATTACTCTATGGATTTAAGCAATTTGAAGTGGATTTTGGTACCTGGATTTTAAAAACTTGCTTGGAAATTTACAGTTCATGGACTTTTAGTACCATTTTCAAATATTCAATTTGCTTTTTGGATTATAATGTATCAGTGCTCTTGATACAAACATTTATTTGGAATTTTTTGCAATTTTAGAATTTTGTATTCTTGCATGCTTGGAATTTTAAACCAGTTTGTATCTTAATTGTGGATGTTTGTGCCATATTTATTTCAAAATGCCTCTTTGTTTTGCCATTTAGGAGCGCTATCCATCCCAGCGTAGTTTTAGTCAGATAGCAACGGATTTAACAGTAAGCACCGGCTCACTGACAACCTCGTCACAAGCATCGCAGGCTTCTGATTACAGCAGTAGTGTGGACACAGGGACGGGGACGAGTGACAGTATCTCCAATCTTACAGTACTCAAGGACCTCAAAGAGGACAAGGACAAAATATGCTGTAAGTTTCTTAAAAAGGTTTTTTAATTTAATTTTTAATTTTTTGGTTCATTTTGACAAATCCATCCAAATTTTGTGAGATTATGTTGTTTATACTTGTTTTAATGACATTTCACTCCTCTATGAGAAGTTTGATAAGACTGGTCAGTCTAATGATGCTTAGATTTGTCGAAATGAACTAAAAATTCATGCTGTAAGTTTCATTCTTGTCAAATTGACAGTTTATATTCAGCTTTTATATGCACTGCAAAATACATAGTAGATCAAAATCTTCTTGAAGAACATGCTACACTGCTGATCTATCATTAAACAACCATTTTGTCTCTTTTGGAAACCCTTCATTGTTAGGTGAAATTTGTTGACTTCACACTTTGCAAAGGGGTATGATAAAAGGGTTTGCTTGAAAACTTGACCACTGCAGGACCTACTGAACAGAAATAAATGGAAGAAATCCATGAAAGTCTAAAACTGTCTGTTAGTAATAGTAGGATGGTTGGTCTATTACATCCAGCTTGAATTTTGTCTCTGATGATTATGTCCACGTTGTAGGACTATTCTCATGGGTCAAAAATCTAGACAACACAAGAAGCAGACTATTCTGTCGATTCCGACGCCCCTTACAGGATAACGGGTCAACCCAGCAAGTTCCTACAGACTTGATGTTATGAAATACACCATGATAGGATCTATATTTGTCGCTTTTATTAAGATTCAGACACCTTAAGACCCATGGAGATCGTCAAGTTATCTGGCCCTATAATATCAAAAACAAGATCAGAGGAAGTGTAGGAAGGGTAAAGGGGCTGTAGGAAGAGTTAGGGGATGGCTAGTCTTTGTGGAAAAGTTTATCTATCCATCGTATTTCAAAAGATGTCAAGTGATCTGTTACCACCCCTTTTAATACCCATGGAAATAAGTAGTCATATTATCTGGCACCATTTTATCCAATAGACTATCATAGGAAATGTGTAAGGGTAGTTTAGGAAGGGTAAATGGTTTGTAGGAAGGGTAAGGAGGCTGAACAGATTGTAGGCAGGAACAAGGCTGAGACTTAGATAGATAGGATAACATAAGAAGATAGCAGACCCATGCTTATACTCTCAAGTCATTTGGTTGAGACAACACTAACAAATAACATGAATATTCCCCGATTTCAACAAAGGGGAAGCTTTAGACAAGCGACAGATGGGATGACCCTTAGTGGGAAAATCAGCTGAACCATTTGGTCAAACTAAGACATGCTAATCTAAATGATCTTGTTATGGGAAAATCAGCTGAACCATTTTGCCAAACTAAGACATGCTAATCTAAATGATCTTGTTATCAGATTGGGTCATGTGGATGATATTTTACTAACTTTTGGGTCTTTATTTCCTATCCTGATGTCTTCTTAATGGAGAAGGTTTAGGGGTTTGGTGACCATTTTTGAAATAAAGAGAATTTGAAGTATAAGAATAGCAATGGAGGTATACCTGGTGTTGTGCTACAAATATTAAATTCTGGTTTTTATACTGCTTTGTTTTTTCATATTTGTTATTATAACTATTACAAGTAAATGAAGTAGAGAGAACCAAGTAGTTTCCACACAGATCTGAATATTAAATTTCTAAGCCATTGTAAAACAATTCACTTCCTGTTTGATGTTAGGTTGTAGATAACAATTCTGATAAGATGTGTCATTTCTGATCCCTTCATTAAAATGTTTACAGATTTATAGCCACACCTTATAAGATTCCCTGAAGTTTCATTTTGACACATCTATATTTGTTGAGGAAGTATGTAAATACATATGCGAACTGAACTTGAATCAAAGAGGGAGGGAAGGGATCTATCGACAAGACACTTTCATTGGTTTATGGGGTATGCTAATCTATTTTGGCTATTGTTATAGGAGTATTCTTGGTAAAGTGACAACTTCCTTAGTCTTACATTTTATTGGTGTCAAAAGCCATAAATGTTTCCTGATTTCACATAAATTATGTTTTCCTTTCAATTAAAACATGTCCACCTCTATATAATATAAAGTTATAAATGCCATGAAATTAGCTAGAAGCAATTATGTTGGATATTGTTTGTGTTACCAATCTTTCACATTCCTACATGTTAAATGTTGTATGTTTCTTCGAAATTTGTTTGCTAATTTGACACAGAGTGAGGAACCCTTGAGATATTGTTCAGACTTGCCTTGTTAATTCTAGGCAATGATAACATTTCTGTTTATATCCATACCGTTATTTTTCTTGGCACACACAGCATCCCGAGAGCTTCTTGCGTTGGAAGGGGAGGCAGCCAAGAAGGAGATGATCGCTGCATTACTTGCCAGAAGAGAAACCCTGAAGGAAAGACTCAAAGATCGTCTAGAAGAGCTCAAGAAAGCATGCGTCAAGGAAGCGGTAAGTGACCCGGCTGACCCAGAGGGCTGACTCGTATTGAAGTAACCTGACCTGGTTTCGCTATTGACCGCTACATCTCTTAAAAGGAAGCTGTCGCTTAATTTCCGTGTTTATATGCACTAGGAAATATTGATTTATATGGTAGATGACTTGTGTATTTGAGTTGTCAACAACTTGCAACAAAATATCCCTATATTTTATCACAAAACTTGCTTGATGAAATTTCTTAGGTGCTCTAGTCATTTTATAATTTTCAATACACAAGATATTCATTGATCTCAAACAACATTGAAAAATCAAGATTTTGGATACAATTTTCAAACGGATTTATTGCCAGGCAAGTAGCAATTTATAAAGAACGAAACATTCCTGTTTCAACACGATTTTCTGTGTCTTTAATATACACAGACTTGAGTATCGGGGTTAAATTTGTAGTGCATTAAGTAACCCAAAGTGTGTTATTTTTAAAGTACAACCTTATCATGACATAGCAACATAGCAGCCTGTTGCATTTCTTGAACAGGCAAGCTTGTATACAGGTTTAGTGGACTTGAAAGCTCAAGACATGTCATCTGTCAGTGTAACTCCCTCTGTTGTAGCTTGTTAAAAGCAGCCCGCTATCTTGTCTAAACAATAAGAGCACTCACACTGACATTTTTTTTCAAATTTGCATCTAGATATGTGCAAAACTTTGTGTTCATATAATAAATGTGTGGTGCTCTGGCATAATGAGCGGAAAGTCGCGATTGAAGATTTTGAATAAATGGCTGCTAAAGTAAAAATATGATGAAAAGATCAAATTTCGTTTTCTGACATAAAATAAATAAATACATTAGTGTTAACCTATATTTCGCGTTTTGAAGGTCAATTACACCGGGAAGTGTATTAATTCACGGGTAATTGATCGCGTTTTGCTATTATACACTATAGTAAACAGCAACTTTAAAATCGATTTGCGACAGTTTTTTACTGCCAGATTTTGAGTGGACTGCCTTGTGTTTCTGTCTCTAAATGAAAATTGTAGAAAGAAAGTATGACATATTATATATCATTCGAAAGCTGAGATTATAGAGAATTAAAATATACCATAAACTCAATTTTGAAAATCGCGACTTTCCGCTCATTATGCCAGAGCACCACACAAATAGTTCCGAATTTACCTTCTTCTGACTCTTATAACATATGTATCTAGTTTGTGATTGACTAAATTGGTGAAAGGGTATTTCGCATTACTCCCAGATACAAACTTGCTTCTGTGTGGGTTACGAAGTATGGAAATAGTAAGATAAAGCTTTTTATTACGTTGAACATTTTGCTTGGTTCTGTAAAATTTGCAAATTGCCATATTGGCCACAGTGGGGTGTAGGATTCATTTAGAATAGCCTATTTCACTTTATCTGTGTGTAGTAGCGATGAGTAACAGGTAGAAGTCTCACCTGGATATTGCATTAAACCAGACCAATTGGCAACAAGGCCTCAGGAGGAAAACTGGTTAGAATTAACCTGCCATTGATAAAGAATGGTTAGTTACATTGTTGAGAAGTGGTTACAGTCTTGTAATAACATTGACCAGGAGATTGGCATGAGAAGGTAGATCCTGGAGATTACAATTAGCTAAAGGTTAAAGAACTCAGGAGTGCTGTCATCAGGGGCTGAAAGTAATTGTGCTTCTGATGGAGATTCCTCTGAAGTTATTTTACCTGAAGCTAGAGGGTCTCTTATATAGAAAGGTGTTCACTGAAGAGCTAGCTACCCTTTATAATAAAAGCTCTAATGAATGAATAGAGAAATTTGAAATACGAGAGGTGTGGAATTTAGATTCTTTTTCATTATCTCTGTCAATCCACCCTAAAATATTAACCATTTGAAGTAGTTGTTTCTTGTCTCATTACAATTGATTTGGTAAGAACGTGCATGTCAAGGTAGTTTAAAACAAAACCTCTTTTCAATGTTACTCAATAAATTTGTATCACAATGGTTGATGGTTATCCTTGTCATTATATATCTTACAAAATGACAAGTAACAAAGCCAAGTGACAAGTCAAACTATCTAATCAATCAAAGTCTTGCGTTTCTTAAGTCAGTGTAGTTCAACTTAAGTAAGCAAGCAGCTAGATTTTGAAGGCATTCACAAAGACAAAAACAAACAATAGACAAGTCAAAGATGTTACCTAAAATATACCTACCCAATAATGGGAGATTGAACAAAAGCCTGCCTTGTCTATATGAATGCCTGTTACTTAACGAGTTTGTCTAAATTAATTTATCAATGTCAAGAGTAGTTAACAACTCATCAAAGGCAATATCATTGAAGTGTTTAGGTTGGCTACCCAATCTTGGCAATTAGTGTTAACTGAGCATAACATCCACAGTGCATGCTACCTGTGTCTTGACCGCCTGATGAGGTCAGGTCACCAAAGATAGCCAACAGGTATTAGACTTGATTGAAATCTCACAAACACTGCTAGACTTGAGGGAAATCTCACAAACACCGCTAGACTTAAGGGAAATCTCACAAGTCCTGCCAGACTTGTGGAAATCTCAAGAGGCCTTCAGGTAAATCTAGCTGACCAGTTGCAGTGATGCCTTTCAGGTGAAGTGGCTAGAATTTGTCATCAGTAGTTAAATGGTTTTAGTAATTTGCAGAAGAAGCAGTGTTCAATGTTTGTTTTAGAAAAGGCAAATTACCTTAAAGGACATGGAATGACAGATCTGTAATAGACCTTAATTGTGTCCTAATTTTGTTCAAGGTACCACCACATTTCAAGTTAATATTTCTACGTAGTATTAAGAATACATACATAGAATCATAACAGTTCTAGATATTGATGTTCAAAAACTAGCAACTCTTCGTACCGAAAGTGCAAAGGGCAGGTTGTAATCCATTTTTTGTCAGTGTGCACATGGCTGACACCCTTAGTGTGTAGAATTCTTGTGCATTGAAATGAGTTTCCATTTCATCAAATCATGTTATGTCACAAAATCAAGATTGGTAAGAGTAGTAAGGTTGACGACTTGTGAATGAAATCGCACCGTATTAGCTCAATAGTGGTATATTGTGAAGAAAGTTATTTGCTACCTTAACAAGATTATGTTACAAATCTGCTGCCAGCTTATAAAACAACCATTAGAAAGTGCAGTTCATTTGATTGCTTGAGGGTTGTGATGTCTGTGAACCTTGCACACTAGGTGTTGGGTTACTTGCCTGAACCGCAGTTGATAATCCAGTAATGGCTAATTCATGTCACAATTGGGGTCAAATCTAGCCTGTGGGGATCTAGTTAATCTACAAAAATAAAGGATTTTTCACTATAAATGAACTACAACAATGACCCTCTTTCAAAATGTCATGAATGGTTCAGGTTGTCAGTTCTTGAAATATGAAGTACTGTAAGTTTGTAGTTTCATATTTTATCCAAAAAGAAATCCAAAGTGAGAAATTACACAGCTTGTTTCTTATAATTACTTCTTCTAAGACTTAATGATTAAGCTCCAAATTAGTTTTCAGATCAAGTTTCACAATGCACCTGTCCCGTATCTTGTGAAGTGAAGTAAAAAGATGGTCTCTGAAGGCAATTAATTAAGTCTTCACTTTTTCTTTTATCTTCATATCAGATATGTTTCAGTTCAAATTTTGATGAAAATAGATCCATAAATAAGGTCATTTCCTCTCCAGTTACGTTCCTTCAACAAAATCAATTACTAGCTAATGTGTCAGCGTCCTTTGATGAAGCTAGCAGTTTCAAGAAGATTGTTCAAATTTGCCAAAATCTTTGCCATGAAATTTAAACCTATAAGTCACAAATTTGTACTCTTAAATCAGACATCTTAATTAAGCCCATATATATATTCTTTCCCTTGGAGGTGAACAAGATTTGTATTTTTCTGAGTCCTCGACTAGGAATTAAATCGGTCCTCAATTGGCTATTTAAAGCACTACATTTTGATCTATATGCATTGAATGAACTTAGATACCATTCTGAAATTGACAAGGTTCATTATTTTATACTTGGAAAGTCCCAGGTTCAATTTCTGAGCTAGTATCCATTTATCAGACATCTCAAGGTTGTTGCCGATGTGTTGTTTCTGTGATTCCAAGTATTCTACCGGCACTTTTCAAATTATTTTAAATGAAAGCAAGTCCTATCTCTCTGTAGATCAGAAAAATAGATCTAAACAGTAGTCATTTAGTTTCAAACAGTGGTCATATATAGTTTCTTAATTGAATTATTTTAGCTGTGCAGTTCTTCTGTGAAAATGACCTTGGGTATTTTAATTTTCATTAGGAAACAAAACCAAGCAGAACAATGCTTGTGATTGACAGTTACTCACAACAGTTTGTCTCGCAACCACAATAGTATATTGTATAATTTACTTTGGGTTTTGATTTCATTTCATGGGAACACGTTCAACAAGTTAAATACTGTAAAAATATGAAAACCGTTATTGTCACCAATCTTCAGAAATTCAACAATCTATAATATGCAGTGTAGGTTTGATATTTGCAACTGTTGAAACATTCTGTGCCCCACATTTCCTAACATAATCCATACTTAAGCTTGACTTATTCCCAACCTTCACCTGAAGCTAACTCACATTATAACAATACATTGCCTTTGTGATTTTTTCTATGTCATGCAGAACATTACAGCCAGGCTTTGCTTCTGTTTGAATGATCCCTATGTGTAAATACAATGCTCTATTGTATAATTTACTTCAGAGTTTTGATTTACTTTCACACAGAAAACTTCAACTGTAAAATAGTGTAAACCTTAAATATTAAGCAGTCTTACAAAACTAAAAAATCTATGAAGTGCAGTGTATAGGATCAAGATATTGTTGTTACTTGTCCAGCAAAACATATGCCACTACATTCATGTTGTTAACTGCCAATTTGTTTCCATGGCACGAGTTGAAGTTATGAACTTCCTGTGGATTACCCCTGGGGAGGGGTACTCAAATTTGGTTCGGGTAGGGACGTGCCTCTGGGATATTTGGAAAGCCACCCATCCAAATACCAATTTTTGAGAAAATTTGACCCATCCATATACCAAATCTTCTGAATTTTGAGCCAAATTTAATCAAAAATCTCATTTTTTCTGTCCAAATTTGCTCTATTTTGGCAAAATTTTCTCACATTTTGAGAAGAAATGTCCAAATGTGCGGCATTTGGCGCAAATTTCCTATCAAATTACCTCATTTTGTGAAGAAAAAGGACCGATTGGAATAAAAGAAAGCCTGATTTTGCTACCCAAATTTGCGGCACGTCCCCATAACCCCTTTTGTACTAAGTAGCCCCCACCCCACCCCTGTGGGATTACCACATGTCTTTTGAAACCCTACATTGTTCTCTGCATACTATCAATTGAATGGCTACAACATTGCTGACTTTTTTATTTAACATGTTGATTTTTTTATTTAACAGGAGTTAACCGGGGAGCTTCCAGTGGATTATCCGCGCACCCCTGGTGAACCATTACCTCACATCAAGAAGAGAGTGACCACGGCGTTCACATTGTCAGACAAAACCGTCAATGCTGAGCATGAATCAGCTGAGGTAAACACACACAAAACGCTGCATTTAATCTGTAATTTTGACAGAAAACAATCGTAAGGAACATCAGATGGAATCGTTATGCTATATTGGTATCAATCAAATAGAAGACAAAATGGTGTTGATATTTATGTTTTTAGACTGTCATTCAGGCCTTGTATTTTGAGGTGTGCAAGTGTGATAGCACACCATCGCACACCTAAAATGGTCTTGAGGAGTGCGATTTTCAGCCCACCTAAATCTGGTGAAATTATACACAATTAGATGCAAAATACACACTTACAGCACACCTGAATAAATTGAGAAGTGCTTTTAGAAGCACCCCAGGTATTTTCAAAATTCAAGGCCTGGTCATTATGTTCATCAATTTTAAGTAAGAATAAGAAACATACACTTCAGATTTGGGATGTACACTAGTCAGCTGTTTTGTCTGAGAACATTTTTTGAAAAACCTTTGACTGGTCTCCTGGTGTAGTTACGTAGTCTTAAACTGTTGGCTCTGAATTCCAAAACACAAATTAAAGGGCATAAGCAAGAAAAGAAAATCTCTCGAAAGTTTTGCCCTGAACTACAGTTGACAAAAGAATGAATCAGGTTATCTCTGCCAACAGCATGTTGCACTTTAGAGTTAAATCTATGACGTTATTCTGGACGTGATACCTAAATGTCTGTTATAAGATATATCCATGTACATATCAATAAAACAAACTTGATTTGAAGAAATCCCAACAGGATACCTACAAAATCCATTTCTGAACTTAAAGGAAACCGTGATAGAAAGCTACATGTCTTGTCCTTTCAATTACCAGCTAAATCTCAATTGACCATGTCTAAGAAATCTAAACATAGACTTGATTTGACCAAACATATGTCCCATGAGTCCAATGGGTACCTTATAGAATCAGATTCTATTCAACAAAGACAGCAAGGAAACCAAAAAAGATTATCACAATAATATTGATCTTGCTCTCAAAATACAAGAGTTCACATCAGTCCCTAGAGAGAAAGACTCACAAGGTTTGTCTGCTATTTTGTCGTACAGAACCGACAGCTGCTACAACTGGAGACTGAACAGGAGATCCAGTCTAAGATTACGACTGCAGCGCGCAAATTGGCAGATGACCCGACCATCAGCAAGAAGGTGCGCAAGACGCGCAGGGAGTCGTACAAGAATTCCGCTCGCAGGGTAAGTATTTGACACAGTGGATTCCTGTAAACACAAAATCAACCAGAGTAATACAGACAAGTTTGGAGAGACTCATTTCTAATTCCTAAGTAAAATTCATCATGTTGAAAATTCTGATTATAAAAATACAATGAAAAGTTGCTGTACCATGTTTTTTTGTGTTCAAGGAGCCTAACTTTTTAAGGCCAAGAAAAAAAAATTGTTTAGTTGCCCTCAAGTGGAATTTTTGAAAAATTGAGTCTCGGTCCGAAAATAATTTTTTTAATCATTAAAAAAAAAAAGCACCTAAAGAACCAAATTTGGGTGCATTTTCAACTTTTTTCAAAATATTTTCTCAAAAAACACCCAATCTGAGCTGAATAGACCATATTGATAATTGACATAATCTCGCCGTTGATGGGGTAATCCACAGAATCGGACGGGGAACGGAACTCAGAGCGAGAGCAAGTAGTGTGTATATCATACTTGGCCTCGTTCTGAGTTGCCCCATCAACGGCGGGATTATGTCAATTATAGATATGGTCTATTGGGTGCTTTCCCGACCCTATTTTTTGTTTTTAATTGTTGAATAGGGCTGAGGGCAACACAACAACTTTTGTTGGGCATAATGAAGTGTTTTTTGCAAACCCATGTTATATCTAAACACACCTACCTGCCTGCTTTCAACTCTATTGAGTTTATGACCTACTGCATACAGTATATTAGAAATTGGAATCATAGAATTAACAAGAAAACTTAAGTATTTGACGATTTGTAAAATTATGAGTTTCTCTTATTTAATCAAACATGTGTTAGGCAGGAAGAAAGGTTGTTGTGCTTTATCTATTACTAATATTTTGTCATGCTTCAAGGCTAATCCCATAGTTATTATATATGACACAAGTTTGAATAATTTTAATTGGATAATTTGGCCATTTATATAATATTAATTGGGTGATTTATGGAAGCTTAGTTACATAATCAGATAATGGCATCTCCTAATTTATGGGCGCCTTTTAGGTAACAAAACCCATATTTCATTAAATTTTACTGACCATTTCAGGCAAATTAGGATGAAGTGTTCATAAATGTCACATTCTTTCATCACCTTTCACTTTCTCATTTCCACTCTTGTTTTTGTAGTTGGCGAACATTGAGCAGCAGTTGAAAGACATGAGAGTACGTCTTGGTTTGGACCCTCCAGACAAAATGGCGCCCAAGGCTGAACAAGAGGACATGAGTGGTTTTGACACCATCAATAAGAGAGGGTCTTCACCGCCTCCTATCCGATCTTTATTTGGTAGGGAGAGGGGACGTAGTAAATCAAAGGACGATGGATCAAATCGATTACGATCAAAGAGTGTACCTCGTCAAATCTTAAATGGAGGTTGGAGGTCACCGTCAGCTACTCGTAAGATTAAAATTAACCAGGATAGCGTAGAGCCTGTTGAAATTTATACTGAGATACCCCAACAGACTAGCACTACTTCTTTGCCAAGGAGAATCAAAGATGGACTGAGGTCTCGCTCTAAGTCTCACGCTAATTACTTTGAAACAACTATCAAAAATATTCCTGTTAAAGAGAGAACTTTAAAGAGTGCTGCCAGTGAAGGGAGGCTTAATCTCAAAAGTGCCAGGAGTGAGGAATTTCTGAGCAGTGTGCCGGAGCCACAGGATGTTGTGTTTTCTGTAGGAGCGCCTGAATATGACGATAATCAAAGTGCTGAGAATGTATATACTGTTAATTCGGGCCCTGAACCTAGTTATAATGTCAACTCTAGAAATGAACAGGATTATATGACCAATGGTGATCATGATCCTAGTTATTCAGGTCATGAATCTGGTTATAATACTAACACTGAACCTAGTTATAATAGTAATCCTTCAAGATATGATCAAGGTCAGCATAGGTCGTATAGAGATGACCAGAACTCAGATAGATATAATAGAGATAATCAAGAACAAAATTATCAAAGATATCGAGATATTCGAAGGAATTCGCATCATGAGAACCCTTATGAAAGTATAGACAATAGAGTGCATCAGTATCCTCCTGAATCACCAAGGTCGCAGAGGAGAGTGGAGGTGGACTATGCCGATTCACCTCCAATACCTCTCCAAGCTACACCTGGCAAATCCCGCCCTAGAACTCCTGCTAGTTATGATGAAGCTATAGCACAAACTCCAACAGGGCGAGGACAAAACCATTATAATGGATCTCCAAGGAGGCATAGAATAGTCAATCATAATGCTGATAGGCCTCCACCTCCTTCATATTATAGTGCTTCAAGTAGGAAAATGTCAAATTCTTCTGGACGATATTATGAATCACCTGATTTTGTGTCGCAAAGATCGGACGATTATATTCCCACTCCAATGAGGCAGATGCATGCTGCTTCATACTCAAATTTGCAACACGCAACAAGAGCACGGAATTATTCGCATACGGATGATGATATTGAATATCACCAGCAAGCGACTTCATTAAGTCAACCGCCATCACCAAAGAAGCATGGATCTATGGGTAATTTGTTGAATATCAAATCAAATAGTCAGCCTATTCAGCACCAGGAAGAAGATCAGGACTTCAATAATTATGCTCCGTATCGGGGCCGTCCTTATTATAGATCACAGCAATATCAAAACTATTCCGCTAGTAGAACACATGAATCTACGACAAAGCGATATGAATTTGAAGATGTAAATAGTTATATAAATCAGCCATACGGCCATAGAACTGATAATGACCAAGGCAGTTCGAGTTCAGCTCACTCGTCAATAGCAAGTGAGCGTGATCTCATGCCACCTCCACCACCCCCTCCCGACCACCATCGGAGGAGGCATAATTCATTTTCTTCCAATCAATCAACGAGTAGCCATTCATCACATAGTTCCCTCAATAACGCAGTTCCTCCGCAACCAATGAATTCGGCATCATTCCACGTCCAGCAGAATCCTGCCTTTAATCGTTTAACAGAGTACACAAATTATGCAAGGATGGAGCACACTGCATCCTACTCCAGTATTTCTAGCCAGAACTCGAGTACGTCCAGTGCGTCCGGCTACCCAGAACCGCAGCCGGCTCATGTGTACAGAACAACGTCATCAATGGTTCTGAGACCTCAGCCTGCTATTGGTAGTGGGATAGCCGTCAGTAAAGTGCATTACCAGCCTGTTACCCCAATGACATGTGAACCAGTGTCAAGATCCAAGAAACTGGCCCATGGATCTGTCAGCAGGTAACTATCAATAGGAATTCATGTTGAAGTCAAGCTTATGGCACCATTTTTATTGGGTACTTGTATTTAAAAGTGATCTGAAATTGTTTTAAGGCCAGTTTTAAAAAGTTCAGACTGTAGTTAGTTGTTTGTGAGGCAACCTACTTCCCAAAGCAGCTAACATGTGGCAAACATTGTAAAATGATTTAAAAGTCGTATGGCGATAGACAAAAAATCTCCAGCAATAAATATTTACTTTGCACAGATTTATATTTCAAGTGAGGAAGAATTGTTCCTACTCAGTAGACAATAACATTTCTCATTTTTTTCCTTCATTCAAACTCTCACAAATGTATCATAAGCTTGACTTCAATGTTGTTTTTTAAAACAATTTATACATACTAAGAGAAGATCTATTCAAG
>JXSR01S025047.1:144614-166970 GCA_000969725.1 Ophiothrix spiculata
CATCTGTCGATATTCATCTCCAGATGTTTTTAAAAAAGTAGAAATTCTTGATACACTGATCAATTATTGCAAAACAGTACTGACCTTATTTTGGGAAAAAATGATGGAACTCCAATCTGATAGGCAGCCTTTAGGGCAATTAAGTGACCATATAGGACAAGCATAGCATGAAAACATTGGAGCCATAGAATCTGACCTTGCTAACCAGAGTGGAGCCCAAATCTATCAAATGCTATGCTGAACTTGTAAGCATTTCAAGTTAGGTGCCGGATGAATGGCAGTGGTAATGTTTCATGTGATGTCTAATGTTGCATAACATATGTTGGGCTATTTTGGGCCAATGTCTTCACAGATGGTTGTGAGATAACTAGCATAGCTGGCATGTCAGGTCTTTAAACATACTTAGTCTACAGTGTTGAATGAATGCAAGATCTTGAACCTTGATATTTTTCATAGATACTTATAGAGTTTTTTTTTTAGATACTCTAAATAGCGACTCATTTGCTATGAAACTATTTAGTTCTCTAGGGCAAATAAAAATGAATACATGTAGAACTTTCCCGTGATGCAACCATTTTGGAGAGGTGAGCTTTTGGTACTCTTCACACCATCTTCAGAGCTCACATTTAGACTATTTCCCCTTGTTCTGACTAGCTTTGCATGCATTTTATAGTGTTATTCTAATTTCAAAGTAACAATTTATCATAATTGGGTTAAACCGTTCTCTCATGTATTGTCTTTACAGATTCTTAATTCTTATGGAAGTCAAATCAACTTGAATTTGCTGAATACTTCTGCAGGCAGAAGAAACAAACACTCCAGCAACTCCTATAAAGGATGGAAACCTTACAGAATGGGCTCTGAACATTATTTGTGGGATTTTCTTCCAACTGTCATATTGCCAAATTTGTTTGATACAGATGTCTAAACAGTAATGGATTTCACAAATGACTGAGGGTCTGTAAGCCACTGAAACAGGTCCTTGGTTTATCTTCTCATTTCTCGGCTACATGCAAGACAGCACAAAGTTTGAACCATTAAACACATCCAAGTTTTCATAATTTTATTCAGAAATGTGAAATGTACATTGATTTTGGAAGCATTACAGGAGCTTGGTCTGATTTTTCAAAATTAAGTTTTCAATTTCATATGAAAGATGATCTCTAAAAAAATATTTTTTTTTTTAAGTTTCAACTTTCAGCTGAATTGGTCAAACAATTTTGATTATGTAGGCAATTTTGTATTTCAGAACCTTGTAAACATTGCTGTGTAAAATTAATTATGGTTACTGTAAAAGTAGAAATTTTCGCGAGGTTTTTATTTTCGCGAATTTCGCGAATCAATCCTCAAACGCGAAAATAAAAACTCGCGAAATATAATGTCTTTTATCGGCCGATTAAAGTTTCTCTCAAAATACGTAACAAGCAAAACAGTGAATCTGTGCATGTAAAGCTGTTGAATTCGGAAGTTTAATCATTCAGCCAGCTAAATCACGAACGATGTAGATGGTAAATATGAGGCAAATATTTCTCAAACCAATCATGTGATAGTGAAAAAAGTTGAAAGTATAATGATATATTTGGCTGTTTAGTTGAAAGAAATGGTCTTGAGACACGTCAATCACTTTTCTAATCAACTTTCCACACTGTAAAATCTGCCGATAATTGGCGATGAATGTCAAATGAGTGTTGTTAATGGCGACTTGGTAAGCTTACTCGTTGATATTATGCAACTCAATTTTGGTAATCGCGAAAAATAAAAACTCGCGAAATGTCTGTTACAGGCAAAATCGCGAAAATATCTTCTCGCGAAAATATAGACTTTTACAGTACTATAATTATACACATTTTCATATACATGTTCATCTCCATAACAGAACATAATTCAGCCATGAAATTTCACATGGGTGATGAGAAAAATATGAGCAATTTATTTTGGTACCAAAATCTTAAAAAGTTGAAGCAATCGGACCATCCTCCTTTAAGAAAGCAAGTTTATTTTCACTGAAATTTTTAATTTCAAATGTTCAATAATTTATAAAAAAAATTATGTTATGTTATGGAAAATTGTTAAGTTCGAAGTAATTGGCAAATTTTAGTAGCTGTACACAGAATGTGTTGTTATGTTTGTGAAATTCATTACAGCTTTATCAAACAAGGCAACAACAATATGTTCCTGAAGCGGCACAATTATGATGCATTGTTGACAAATTGGGTGTTATTTTTGTACCTCAAGGTGTAGTTGTCAGAAACTCTTCTGATTCTTGCCGTTAACCATACCTTTGATGCTGTAAATAGCTAGAGGATAATGCTAAATTATTTAGGCAAATGTTACCGCTATATTTTGTACTTACCAATATTGTTCAGGACCAAATATAATCTTGAATTTAGTCTCGTCTTCTGCAACCTTTTTTGATCTATTTGAAAGGATGATTAATATAAGTATTAATTTGTTACTAATTGACAGTGGAGTTATATACACTAAGCACTGATCTAGATCAATCTGCATTTCCCAGGCCTGTTGATGCATAGCATAGCTCTGGATTTTATGTATGAGTAGATGCAATCTATAGATGTAAAGTGGTTTGCAGCGATGCGGATTGGTTTGGATCTGTGCTCTGTGTAGATAAAAAACTGATATCGCAATCTAAGATTGTAATTCTGCATGAGTCAGTAAAAAGTTAATTCAAATGAGCAACCTGTTTATAGAAAAGAGGTGTAAAATATTTGAACATCTTTAGTCTGGTCGCAATTTACCCAAAGGCAATTTATTAAGCTTCGATAACAGCTGAAAATGTTTCCAGATTCTCCTGAGGAAATCATAAAACTGTTTGATTTTGATTTACGAAAATGATTTTAGCTTTTTATTGGAATTTGTCATCTTTATAGGTATCATTGATTACCAGTTGGAAGTTTAGTTCATGCAATTGTACCAAGTTATGGTTAGAATTCTTGGTTGCCATGCCAACAACAAAATTCTGCAATATATTAACATTTGCATATTATATCTTTATATCCTGTGTTATGAACAAAATATTCCTTCCTTGAACGTGACAAATTTTGTTCCTAATTGAAGTATTATTGTTTCAAATAAATTTCGGACATTAAAATTAAGAGCCTTGCATAACAAAATCGTGTTTGTAATTTACGCAAATACGCAACGCTTTCCAGGCGTGCGCAATGTAGCTGTACTGTGGATTACTGATTGGAAATGGCGTTGCGTACTTTACAATATCATGTGCTTGTCTCTACTTCTGGATACGCAATGGCTGCGTTCAGATTGCCAGTTTGTATCTGAATTTTTTTTGAAACAATACTAAGAAGAGAACTTTGACTAATTACAACTCTTAATCTGGTGCTTACCATGTGCCTTTCTTATGTACAACGCACACAGTAACAGAGCACTGTAGATATATGATAGTGTTCACATTGATGGTGTTACCTAGTGCACCATTATTGAACTAGAGTTTCAAAGTGTCACCTAGTGCACCATCATTAAGCTAAGTTTCAGTTTTGTCATTTTTATTATCTCTGTAACTTTCTAGTTTCACAAAGCTCAGATTTCACATTATCAATTGATTTGTTTGTAATGTCCATCATAGCACACCAGGAAGATTCAAAACTTGTCCTCAAAATCTAGTGTGTCAATTTTGTTGCTCATGGTTTTTCTTAGGTAGATGATTTGAACAGTGGGCTATCATGGTTGGATCTCTCTACATTCATTATGCCCATGCGTTATTACTAGGTGAATATTCATGTGATTGTGGACATGGTATAAAATGTATTGAAACCATTTTGCCTTTTATACAAACCCAAACCACAGATTGGATGATGATGGCACCTAGGTATGGAATTTGGACTATGATGGACATACAAATAAGAATTTTTTCAGTTTTACTGTTTTGCTCACCTTGCTTTTAATCATAAGACCAAAAACTTATTGTTGTGTTGCCCTCAGGTGGAATTTCTGAAAATTTTGGTTCGGTTGGTCAATCAGAAAATATTTCTTTAATTTTGTTTTTTAAAAAACACCCAAACTGCCAAATTTGGATACATTTTCCACAATTTTATAAAATAGTTTCTCTAAAAACACCCAATCAAGAATCAGGAAAGCACCAAATTTTTTGCTTTCCTGATCCTAATTTTTTTATATTTTTGACTAGGGTCTGTTGCTGAGGACAACACAACAACTTTTTTGGGTCAATTGGTCATATTCAGAAGTTTTGAATTCCACTATTTTTGTTATAACTTTTTTGCAAATTACTAGCATTAGTAACAGACAAGCAAAGCCTTTTTATGGTTTTGCCAATAATTGGTTGATTAACTTGAGCACAAATAATATTTTGTTTGAACAAGCCCTTAATTTAATCATATTATTAAGTAATTTAATGAATCTATCCAATTGATCACAACCAATTTTGACTATAACTATATAACAAATTGTCACAGTATGTTGTTAAGGTTGTCAAGATTTGTTATTATATAACATTCTATTGAACATAACAAATGTGTTGCAATCTGAATCAAACACAAAGGTAAAATGACTCCATCATGACATATTTATATAACAATGAGTTGTTGTTTTTTAATTTAACAATAACTTAAAGTTAGAATGTCAGGATACATTGGGCAACTATCATCAGCTTAGGCAAAATAAAATTAATAGTTTGTCTCAAAGCTCTCCTACTCTTGAAAACTAATGCGAAATGCAATTTTGTTTTCAAGATTTTTTTTTTCGTTTGTGACAGAAGTCCCGAGTGCTTTTCTACAAGAGTTCCATGTACCCCCTCATCTATTTACATGATGGCCTTTTTAGAACTCAAAAACAGAATAAAGAATCAAATAAATTAAATTAACCATTGTTGTCATTCGGTTTTTCACAATTACGGTGAAAAAAAAATAAAAAAAGGTTTAAAAAAATCAATTTTTGAGACAAACTATTTATTTTATTTGGCCTTATCAGGTTTTTTTTTCAAATAATTTTAAAAGTTTAAAACCTAAAAACTCATTTGCATAACAGTCACAGCTTTATGCTTGATGCCACAATTTTTTAGATTGATGATGGATACATTGTTGCATATGTTCCAATGTCACCATCTGTACAAATCATTCAAATGTTTATCTAAAGACAATTATTGATACTATAAAAGTAATCTAGAACCAGTCCATCAAGGTCTTGTATAGATCATTTTGCCAGAACCTTTCCTCGCTTGTCAAACTGCACTATCACATTTTCAGAAATCCTTTTTTTGACTTCTCACTTAGTGATTATTTTCACAGAATATTATGTATGAAGATCCTTCCATTTTTAGAACACCAAAGTTGTTTTGGATATATTGTAAAACATTTTTACCTGTAAGATTTATGAGATTGTACACATGTTTTAGAAAGAAAAGACTGCTGGTATCTAGCTATTTTACACAAGAAAGAGACTGATTGGAGTAGACACTATTGTGCAATAATAATATGATTAGATGTGATTTCCAGCAGAGATTAGGCCGAGTAAAAAATTAAACATGTTTCTCGTCCCCTCCCGCATCGTTTTTCAAGGATTTTGAAAAATGATTTTTATTTTTTGTATTTCATGCATAACTTATTTGTAAAACGTGTTTGAAAAGTTTAAGTCGTTGCAATAGATTTGCTTCAGTTCACTAAGCATTTTAAAGCATATTTTGTTTTGATCAACCCTCCAGTATGTTCAAAACTCAAAAATAAAAAAGGTCTCCTCCTCTTCCAATAACACATCTGGTATCGATACACTGGGTGAAAAATTGGCAATTAATGGGCGATTTTGCATTGCCATTGAAATAAAAAATAAAAAGTACCTCTTCCTCCTTTTTTTCAAAAACCTGGACGAGAAACATGTTTTATTTTTTACTTGGCCTTAAGTAAGCTTAAAAGTGGGTTGTGGAAACTAGCAGAATGTAATTTTTAAAAATATGTTGAAAAATAAATTGTAATGAACCCTAATAATCGGAGAATATTGTACTGCTCTGTTGCTTAGAAGACAGTATTAGACAAAACATTCCATAATGTAAGTCAAAAGCTAATGCCCGCAAAACAAGATTTCATTGTTTGTGGCAGTAATTTGTGAAGGCGTACTTGAAAGTCGTGAGCATAGACGCTGACCATCACGGGCTTGAAAATGTACGCTCGCATGGGAGACTGCTGCGTGACGGTGAATGCTACCGTCTACACCAGGGATTCTCAACTAGCGGCGCGCACCAAATGTGGCGCTTTGACTGTCGCTAAAAACAAAGAAATACATTAGGAATACACGGAGAAATAGGCAAGTTTGGCGCTTTCCCCTACAATATTTTTTGTATTTATGTGGCACTTTGTAAGGACTAGTTGAAAACCCCTGCTCTACACTTTCACAAATTAAATCCACAAACAATAGTGATAAAAGAACAGTTTTATTTTTGGACAAGTTTTGGGTGTTTTTTCCCAAATATAATATTTTCAGCAGTAACTTAAATACCTTAAAAGGTTGTTCTGCTTTCTTAATAATCTTGTTTTCTGTTTTCAAAACCTTACCATTTGAGTAATACAAATCCATTTGTTTGAGTTTTGAGAGAAGTAAAAGCTTCAAAAACCTTTGTGATTATACATTGCAGCTTTTTGCCTTGTGAAATAAACCTTTTGTATACCTTCTCTTTTGTATTGAATACATTCTGATTGTAATTAAGAGTTCTTATCATGTTTACCTTATTGGAAAAAGTTTGATGGCCATTTTAGGTCATGAAATTGACGAAATAACAGTTTTTCAACATAAATGATTTGTCTGTTCTCTTTATTTTTGGAGTGTGATTTTTTTACACCACAGTTCTTGCAAGAGTGTAAGAATGGGATAAGTGCAATAACTGCCATGAATTTTCACTACATACACTCCTGCTCGAAAGTATTTCAGCACAAAAACTTTATTCAGCCATAATCTCAAAAGACGTCTATCCAATTTGTCATCATTTTTTGACAGTTTAATATTGTATAATTATCGAACAAACTAATCCGGAATAGCATTCATTGCATTTGATAAAAATATCACGTGTAATGCACATTACTACTTTCGTCTGCACAGAAAAAATTGAGATTATATACATTTCTGCGCATTTGTTTTAAAACTTACAACCTGAAAATATTCTATCCGGTTACAAGGTAATAATGAGGTTATAAAAAAAAAAGATAAGTTACATATTAATGAGATTTGTACTTGTGGTGTATTTGTTTATGGCCCATGAAATCAGCCATTTCTATGGCAATGGAAGATTAAATATTGAAGCAAACATCGATTTATTCATATTGAAAAGATAGATTAGCTATACTAGAATGAATCTTTGATGATTTTAGGTCATTTATTATAAAAACAAATCTGGTTTCTGAACCTTTTTAATTATGCGGAAATACTTTCGAGTGGGAGTGTACTGTACAGTGAGTTGTGCGTCAGTGGCTCTTGAAATGGTTCTTCAGGCAACTTCTGAATTCTTCTGGTCACATCGGAAGTCACCTGAAGAACCGTTTTAAGAACCATTGACATATGCGAGACCAACTTTAAGGTGTTATTCTAAGAACAAGGCATTAAATAAAAACTTTAGAATTAAATAAAAAAACAGCCATTGCTTGTAGCTTTCTCACATTCAAATGATGCGTAGTGATTGGTAAAACCCAAGGCTGCGATCACATAGAAGTATATCATATACGATTTTTGGTATACGCGAATAGAGGAGGCACCCATATTCTCAGTGACGGGGATAATTACAATGTCAATTTCAAATATGAGTGCCTTCACCGGGAGCCTATAGCGAATAATGTTTTTATGTGATCGCAACCTTGCATGTATCAAATCAAATCAAATCAAACTTTATTTCAATATCAACAGGTATCATAATGTTGCTCTGCATTTATAGTCAAAGTCATTACTTTACAGGAAGATGTTCTTGCGATTTTGGCTCTCTGATAGACACTCAACAAGTTTTTAATTTTGCATTAAAGGAAATGAAAATGGTGTTACACTGCCCATTGGCTTCATTTCCAACATTCTTTGGTATTTATTGGCACATCCACATTTTACTTTAGAAAGCAGATGCAAGACTGGGGCTGTTACTTCAAATTGAAAAGCCCAAATATTACCACCAGTTTAAAACTTTTTTGAAATGTATTTGTCTCATATCAAATTGTTATTCAGCTTAGCGATAAATGTTCGAAATAGCTTTGCATACACATTCTTTCATTCACTGAATAGTATTTACCGTATATCAGGTATGATATATAAAAGAAGCTGAAAGTTATTATTTTTGAGATGTTGAAGTGCGAAATTTGCAAAAATGAAAACCTCACAAAAATATCTACCATATTCGTCCTAGTTAGCACCCGGGGCGCTTATTAAACTGATCAAATGAAAGTCTAAATTGGAAATTTACTCACATTTAAGCAGCTTTAGGAAGTCAAAATCATGATAATCTTGAGCCATAAGTTTATGTGGTAATTCTATTTCAATTTTTTACCAAATTTAGCTGTAAAGGCACACTGAGAGAAGGGGCGCTTAGACAGTAGTCACTTGTAATATTCTGTATGGGGCACTTATTACAGTTCGGCCGAACTGATTAGGGGAGGGGAGCTAATGGGATGAATATGGTACTTTACAATACATCTGACCTTTCAGCATTGGCCATATTATTACATTTAGGTTATTTGTAACTAAATTGGTACAACCAATGGGCACTTCAATTGTGATATTTCCCAACAGCTCCCCCATTCACTTGGATTGACAAAGTATTAGCAATATTAAAGTGTCTTGTCCGAGATTATTAACTGTTGCCGTGGCCAGGCTCGAACTCATGGCCTACTGATTCTTTGTCCTGTGCTGTTTCACTAGACCATGCATGTAACTTCACATACATTCTGGTATGTTGAGACATGGTGCAGGTAGTCTATAGATATTTTGAATCCGGGAGAATCCAATAGGCTAATGGATACAGCAGGGCAGCTCGATCCAGTAGCCTACTGGAGTCAGCCATTCTCTCGGACTGGTATTAGGGCCAAAACATAGTTGGCCTTTCAAACAAAATTTTTGTTACCAAACATTTGGTTGTGACGTCAAAATGACGATTGACTTCAAATAAAATAACTTCAGCACCGAGTTGAGACCAAATAAAATTTCGCGCTAAATTGCACATGTATGTTGAATTGCAATATACAATGCCTCACGTCACGACCAAATGTTTGGTAGCAAAAATTTTGTGTGAAGGCCGACTATGGTTTGGCCCTTAGGCTTTGCTTGTTTCAGTGACTACTGATGTGACGCAGCATATAGAAAGGTACATCCTTACGTCAAAGTCAATTTTGTGACAGATACAGCCTAATGAATTTGAAAATGAGTGAAAAGGGTTTGGAAGCCGATTTTGAGGTATGGTAAAATTTAGTCTTTCAGTCAATACTGCTAATTTCACCACTTCCAGCTCAAAATTGGAATTAGGTAGTTTTCTACATTTTAGACAATTTGAAAGACAAAGTTGTAAAGCTTTCTGGTAAATAGGATTGAAATTCAACATCCAACAAGTTTTTGGAGGTTTTTGATGTGGTGTTAACATTCCAATAATTCAAAAAAATTGTTTAGGCTTCACCGATGATCTATTTCAAATGCGTTTTACTTGGAATGCGACTGCCATTTGGTTCCTGCTGGTTATGTTTTGGCTGTAATTTGTGAAATCAACCTTGCATTAACACAAATTTGTTACCTCTTTTAGGAGAATAAAGCTGTCCACTGATACCAACAACTCCATTTCCACCTTTCAATATCAGTTTGGCAGAATTCACAATTTGGATACGTATCCGAATTTGGATAAAGCCGAAACGGGTCGAAATATGTACATGCACACAATTCGCGATGGGAAATTCCCTATTCACCACTATAGAATTAGTACGGCCAAAGCAAGGTATCAGCTACGTCATCATTTCATGTGCATGGCAATCATGGAAATGATCAGGGCAATGAATATATTCAGCTTCGCCGGGCACCATGATAGCGGTATGTACAAAAGTCAAAACCAATATCATCATTTGTCATCTAATTCTAACAAAGTTTTTGCCAAATTATATTGCTTTAATTCTGTGATTTTTCGTCAAATTATGTTGGTTTCTGTGATCGGGACATGTTTCTAAGCTGTTCAATGGAATTTGCATTGATGCAAAAAATATTTTCTACACGCACTTGCCTGCTTGCGCTATTGATTTGTTACCTGCGCCACCGACAGGCGTTTCATAATTCAGATACCCTCCTTATCGTAAATCTGATATAGGTGAGTTCCGCCAAACTCATATGGTGCATCACAAATGTCACAAAATGTGGTTCGATGCTATATGGCCTCATCATCCATGTTCGAGCAATTAAAAGTGCAATTAAATTAGCACTGGGGGCCACTTTGGGCTTTGCAAATGAGATCATCCAGCTTGCTTAAATTTGTCATCACTCCAATAATGCTCAATCTCAGTTTGCGATAACTGGCAATGCTGATCTTTGTGATGTAAGGGAGTGTCACAAGTCCAGCTTTTCAATACAGCCTGTGGTATCGTCCTGTGCAACTGCTGCCTGTTGGTCCTAATGTATAAATTGAGTGCTGGGAATTAGATCACCGTCTTTGGTACCACTTGTTGTAGAATTGGCTTCATCAAAAAATGACAGGAGTGGCCAATACTTCTGTCTATGATTCGACCTTGGTTTTTCCACTTTTAGAGTCATTTTAGAGCCAAGGATCATTTCTTGCGACACTAGTTCAATACTTGCCTGAACAAAAAAGAAATCATGCAAAGAAAAAATGGCACAAAAAGGAGTTCACATTTTTATGGTTTAAAAAGAGGCCTTTATTTCAATAATACAATTAGACATTGTCAATACAGTCTACTACTCTCAAACAAAAGAGCTGGTGACATCTACTGACCTAGGCCTACAAACCAAAAACGTACGGCCTCAATGTATCTATATTACAGTTGCACCTCCAACCATGGAGAAGAAAAACTTGCTACTTGGATTCCTTAAAAAGAACAAACATCCATGTAAGTGATCATTTCCACCACAAAAATTTCATTTCTTTTTTTCTATTAACAACAAAATAGATGAAAAAGGGGGTTGGGTTTAAATTTGTGTACAATTTCTCTCATTTTTTCATTTATACAATTTTATTTATATAGATTTCAATATTTCTCTGAAATGTTTCAAACAGTTACAACCTTCAAGAGAAGTAATTAAAAATTTACATTCTTTTCATCAGGCAAATTCCAAGCTATTTGGTCAATAGCAAATTTGGGAACTTTTGACTCTACTTGCTGAGAGTGAAGACGATATTACGGTACATTTCAAACATAGTATTAGGTACAAATAAGCAACACCACTGGAGGAATGTGTTAGTGCAAATATACACCCATCTCAATTCAAACTTGTCCATCTAGATGGACCTCCCACTAGGCAACGCTCACTTGTCGGTCTTCGCCTCCACTTACGCTTCTGGTTTAAAGAGGCAGGTGAATAATGCAAGGTCTGATGAGTGGGAAAATACTGATTGCACTGTAAGCAAATACCAAAACCTCCATATTAGAATACACTCTCAGCAAATAGTAGGAAAAGGACAAAACTATACCAGAAATTGTTACTCAGTATAGAAATTCAATTCAATTGAATAAGAAAGTGAATTAGAGAATTTATGCAACACAAAAACCTAAAAATATGTGGTATATTAAACACTTGTCACACTGTATACAATATATTAATATCAATGTACATTGTACTTGCATGACAAGCTTTCATACCCCATGAAGGAGTCTATTCGTACAGGGGACCAACAGCTTAACATGACTTCCGAACCACGGAGCAAGTAAAGTTTCTTGCCCAAGGAAACAAGGAGACGAAAACCGCCAGGCCCGGGGCTCGAACCCACAAACTCTTACACCCGTGCTTTAACCGTTCGGCCACGTCCCCCCTCTTCCACATGACAATATCAAAATTATTTTACTCGCTGGTAATAAATGGTGCCATCACAACTTTTCAACAACAATTTCTATTGTGTATTGTTTTTGTTATCACTATTATAGTATTGAATGCACCATATTAAAATGCTATATTGTATTAATGCTGTGGACAAGAAAACATGACCTCTGTGCTTAGATTCAAATAGCTGTGTTTTTCAATTGTCACCAGTAATGACTAGCTACCTCTGTTCATGCTTAATAGCGCTATTTGTTCATCACTCACTGAGGATGAGTTAATGTACCTCCATTTCAGGGGCATGATAATGTGAATATTATGTATCTAGTTCAGCGCAGATTGCATTATATGCATCTTGGAAATGTGCGCCATTTGCACACACGGTGTGTCAAGGTGCACACACTTTGACTAACCATGCAACTTGCTTCTGACAAAATTCTGGCAGTGTTATAACTTGGCCACATGGACGACAACCAGACACCACAAGTACCAATTTCCATTCAAAATTTTTTTTGTGTGTAGTGCATTAATTCATCATATTCTAAACTGTTTTTGTGTAGTGCATAAATTCATCACTAATATTCAACATCATAGAATCTCAGGGCCGGGGCTAAAGACGGTTTCACAATGAAAAAGTTAAAACATGGACACACAAAAATCCCGCAGTAACAAAAATATAAGGACTCATGTAGTCAAGCTCACAACAACAGCACAAAACAGGAAAAAAGTCAGATTTATGTACAAAATTGTCTCTTTTGAAGGGTGTTAATTACATATATGACAATGTCATAATTATAAATGAACAGATTTCTAAAATTTAATCAAAATTGAATTTTGTTCATTGGAAGTGGGAAAACTATCCATGAGTGCAAAGATACAAAAGGAGAACAAGAGCTACCCCCTTTTTTACCTCTCCTATAAATTGAGGGTTGTGTGCAACAAGGCCTTGTCAACAACATCAATCCTTCTATTATATGCTCAATAATTACAAAACCTAGCGGTTCTTTCAAGATATATGATCTATAAAATCATTCATTTTAAAAAGATAATCAGGCATTAATGATACTTTCAAGATGAATGACTCAATTACACCATATATCTGGAAAGAATTCTCAGACCTTGAAATCTTTTGACCTTGAACTGTTACACAGGCACAGTCATGTTGCCCTGTACCCTCAGTATATCAGAGTGATGTATTTCTGTCATGCGATTGAATCCAAACAGCTCCCTTTGGAATCTCCTTCCGCTGCCAAATTTTGAGGTCAGTCCTTGAATACAACTGAATATAGATCTATGAAACAAATCCCCCCATTTTGGTTCACAATAAATGCTCTAGAATAACATTATCCATATTGAGGAGCAATAAAAGAGGGCGGCGAGGAGATGGTGCTTAGTGTCTTAACAAACATTAAGAAAGTAGATCTGTGACAGAGACTGATGATATGGCTATATATTTTATGTGATTTCAGCTTGTGCCATGCATTCATGTCTTGATAATTTTTACCAATCATTTCAGTGCATTTTGAAAACCACACGAATTGATAATCATGCATAATGCTGCTTTCATAATCATGCATAATGCTGCTTTCATACTTATTGTCGCTTTGCAGCTCTGTCGCTTGCTTCCTTTCACACTTTTGTAGCTTTGCAGTTTTGTCGCTTTTCAGAGCTTCATGTCGCTCTGAAAGTTGAATTCATTTCAACTCAAAAATTCTTGTCGTGCGACAAAATTTTCCCGATATCGATTATCTCAGCGACATGTAGCTTTGCCGCTACGACAACCGGAAGCGGCAAGTTTCTGCAAAAAATATACGTCAAACAGCAACAAAGCTGCAAAACTACACTAGTATGAAAGCAGCATTAAAGATCAACACATGTCAAGCCTCTGCCTCAGATCTGGGGCCGATTTCACTAACATTTGGCGATAGTCGCTAACCCCTGTTGTGATTGGTAACTCCAAAAATGATCGCTAATTTTGTTAAAAATACTCGCTATTTAGCGATCATTTTTGAAGTTTGCGATCAAAACAGGGTTAGCGACCATCGCCAAATGTTAGTGAAATCGACCCCTGATTTCTACTTAAAGGTGCAATTCATGATTTTCATGTGGCCTCTTTTCTAGCTAAATAAAAAGAAGAGTACAATATAAATATATACTGAAAATTTCACTTGATTCCGACCGTTCGTTTCCAAGTTACAAGCTTTTCAGCATTGTGAAAATCCCCATAGACCACTGTGTTGTAATTACTGTCGGGGCCCCGACAATAATTAGAAAATGGTACATTTTCTCACTTTTCTCAAAAATGCAAGCACATATGAAAGAATGGTTTGGGGATCGTAACATATACCACTTGAGGATTCTTATAAGCTAAAAAAATCAAATTTGATAGCGGTGACCTTGAGGGTGAAAAGTGGATCATGAATTGCCCCTTTAACCGTACAAGACACATGCACTATTAGTACAAACTGTAACAAACTCATTATCAGCTGTTCCACAAAACATTGTTTTCTTTTTCTTAAAAACTTATCATGTATTTGGTTTCCGATTGATCTAGGGCTGTGTTCAAGTCATGTAATATAGTACACAATACCAAAGAGGCCACATATCAACCAAATATTGAATACTGTTGTCAACACTGCTGGCCCATTCTTTAATCCCAAACAGATTTATACCAACTGGATATCCCACACACTTTGTTCATTAAGCCATCCAGTCTGTCATTTCAGGTCTAGAGTCATTTCAACTTGCTAACTTAAGATAACACAAGTAGAATTTGGTGCAGACATTGGTGTATTTTCTACCAGCAATTATTGCAATGAGTCAGCTTTTACAGATGCTAATCATGGTGGACAAGAAAATCGGATTAGCTGCACTGACTACAATATATCTACTGTACAGTTCTCTTTCCACACGTGCACCCATCAGACACGACGTCTGTCTACAAATGCCTTGAAAATATACACAGTATCTTACAAAAACAAAAATACTCCAAGTCAACACAAAAATAGTACAAAACTTGGTTCCAAGTCAACTTCAATGTACATTTGTACCTTGCCTGTCTTCAAATTATGCATACAAACTAGCAAAGCCAGGAGAAATACAAAGTCATGAGTTGACACAGAATCAAGTATATACCTATCTATCTACAGATCAGAGATGATATATTAATACATGCAAATCTTGAGTACACTTATTAACAGTGTCAGACTAATTCAGTTGTTACACCAAAAACATCCCTAATTGTTAGACTCACACCATGGTTATGCAGCAAATGTGTAGCAATTTTTCACAAAACCAAGCATAATTGTGAGAACAATTTGGGAGGGGTGAGCTTTCAATACTCCAGTCAGCATCATCATCAGAGCAACGACTGGCATAACACATGTCCATAGTGTCCATCACTAGAATATCGCATTTGAAACAAAACCTATCAGTTTGTCATACAATAAAATGCTTGAAATTTCTAGGAAATTTGTTGCAAAAACATCTGGACAAGAACTTGGGTGTTGAAATTTAGCATGCCCCTGTCCTTCAAATTGAGCAAGAGGGCACATTTTATGTAGACTGTGCCATCCTCTATTGTACACCAACATCCGACATGCAATAAGAAGACAACATCCCCTCTGGCACAACTTGAGGTTCCCTAGGCGTTGGAGCACAATTAGGCCACAACTTCGTGCGGCCGGCCGCAACCCGGCGCAACCTGGTCACAGCTTTGATTTTCCAAGATGGCGACCGTAGGCTTGATTTTTCACCTGAAGATAATTGTAAAATATTCATTTCATGTTTGACATTATCTAGAGGTGCATAATCAAGCCTACGGTCACCATCTTGGAAAATCAAGGTTGCGGCCAGCCACATAAAGTTGTGGCCTAATTGTGCTCCAATGCCTTACATTGGTTCAAAGATCCCTTGTGGTCATAAAAGAGGCATTACTCTGCTCTGCTGCCTTTCATCAGATTGATGAAAATATGAAAAACGAAAACTCAAAACCCAAGTAGAATGGTAAGTACTACAGAAAAGCATTTTTAAGATGCCAGCATACATTTGATAGTTATGCCCATTTCAACTTTTGCAACTTTCTTCATATCCGCTTGACATAATGCGTGTCTTGGAAGTATGAAACCAACAATTCAAGACCAACAACAGCTTTATGGAGTCTATATATGTCATTCTTTATGTTTGACATAATAAAGTGACCAAATAAACATAGCACAACAAAAATGAAAATCTTAGAAAAATATACAAAAAATTATGACAGTCAAAAAGATAAATGTTATTTATTGATATTTAGTAACCCTGTGTCAACCAAGTATCCTTTAAACTGACTTTTAATTTCAAAAAGAGCAATTTATCTAAAATAGTTGCAGGTAACAATTGTGATCCTTTGGTTCCAATAGCATCAGTCTTCATGTTACTGTTCATTTGGTTTGCAATCAAGAAACACCTCCAACTACTGTAAACGGGAATATTTTCGCGAGCAGAATTTTTCGCAAAACCAGACAATCACGACCTTTTCGAGCAAGTTAAATTAGCGTTTCAATGCTTCAATACAAGACCTGCAAATAAAATAAATGTATTCGCGGGGTGTTATATTTGCGGTTAGATGCTGATTCGCGAAAATTAAACCCTCGCGAAAATAACCCCGTTTACAGTATACAAAGCACTTACGAAGGAGTAGTCGATGACTGCTTTACTTAAAATATGAACTTAGCATAACTGCATGCAATCCAACCAAACGTAGCTCTTTCAAAGCCTCTGTCATGATCTATGCATTACTGCCATTTTATTTACCAATCACAACTTTAACTTTGAAAAATAATCACTGCTGAAAGCCAAGGATAACCCAAGAAAACCTCCCTAAGAGACTCGTCATGCAAAAGAAACCACAGAGTTATGACACGTAACTGACATATTGAATCGCAGACTGCAGTTAAGAGAGGCAAGTGGATGTCAACTCTTGCTTAGTCAGAAATCTTTCTTTTCAATGAGCAAAACCTTCTAGCTTTGCTGTTGTCGCATTAAGTTAAATTTCTCAAAATTTAAAAGTGGTAATCCACTGCAACTATGATGCCAATTGTTTCAGAAACACATGTTAATGTTACTACCATGCCAGAAAAAGCAAAAACTATGTTATCATTTTACCCATTGTAAGAAATACAATGACCTACAGAGACGCCTACCAAGCATCTTCGTTCATCTAAATAGACCGAAACGGTGATTTAGGATTTCATCTTATGGAACCATAAAAATTACCAGAATCGGTTTCATCCTTTAAATTACATTGACCTTGACCTGAACATACCAGGATTTTAGACGCTAAAAAGACACTAAAAGGACGCTGGTAAGTTAAAATATTTTCAAGTGTCTTTTTCAAGTGTCTTCGTTAGAGTCTAGCTAGATGCTAGCTGCGTCTTGTAAGGTCAAGTAAAAAAATATAATAGTTTCTCGCCCACGCGCGCATGCATTTTGGCTGCCGCATCAAAAAGTTTTTTTCTTTTTACAAATTTTCTTCCCACCCCCCTCGAAATTTCACTGAAAATCCGAGTTATTTCACAAGCTCCACTTCTTGACCGATCTTGAAATGTTTTCTTATGCAGTCTATACATGAGTATCTGTTCCATATTTGGCGGGATTTCCCATATTTCAACTCTTAAATATCTGTTAAATACGGGATGTCCCGTATTTACAAGGTAAGTTAAGAAAAAAAAGCTTTTTTTTTCCAAAAAATTCGAGAAACTATTACATTTTTTTACTTGGCCTAAGTATATCATGAGCATCGCAGGTTACATCAACAAACCTGATGAATCTATTTTAGACCAAAACTTTTTATTATAAAAACAGGAAATGGCCTATCATTTCAACATAAAATTAATCTTACAAACATTTTAAACTAAAGTTACACAAATAATTTAAGAAAATACAGCTATTTCATATGCATTTTACAATAATAAAGATGAATTTTCTACAGGGGAAATGAATATTGTTTTAAACTAAACAGCAAAAATGAAACAGAACTTAAGGTAATACAAGACAGCTCTTATAGACAATGGAATATTAAGTTAATGTTTTGTGTTGACTAATTAAAAAAGCAACAAAAATACAGAAAAATATCAGGTACAATATACATTGTTTTACACACAAACAAAACAAAAACATGGAATTTTATAGCGGAAAACAATGCGCACACAAGTCCTTCATAAGTTCATAATAAATATCATTCTATTCCTCCCCGAGTCTGCAAGTTTCAAATGATCAATGTGCAAATATTATTATGCTCTCACATTTGGCAAAATTTTCTATATACAACAATAAATGTGAAAGCATTTAAGAAACAAAAACAGTTCCCAACACTGATGTACAAAAAAGTGTGTTGTTTCCAGGTGACAGGGATCAATCTGAGAATTAATCACCCTCTCACAAAAATGGTTTGCTCCGTCAGCAGCTGATTTCAGGATTTCTGTTAAGATGGTTCCGATTTCAGTTTCTTTACGACTCCGCCAGGTTGACTGCAAAGAGAAGAATGCAACAGCAATTAATTAGTACGATACAATTTTTAAAAATATTGAAGTACGACTACATATGAAATAAGGAAGGAGTCCTGAAGTGATTGTTTATTGAAAACAAACAGATGAACTTTGGATTTTCTGGATAATATACGTGATGGCTCACCCCGAAAAGGACTTAAGCGACAGAACACTTTTCAAGAAACTGGTGAAAATAAGCTGCAAAAATAAAATAAAAAAAGGAAATTTGATTGCCTTTAACATTTTCAACAAGTGAGGTGTCATTCTTAAGCTTAGAAAATGCTGTAACAGTCTACAGATGAAATGGTAAAATAAGAATTGATTTCATCTGCAAAGTCCCCCCTTTTAGGGTAGCAATCACATAAGACCCCTAATTGTGACACAAGAATAAAAAATTTAACACTTTGTTGGCTGCAGAGGGTAATGTAAATAGATTAATTGTTGTAACCCAAAATGTTCTCTACTGACAGTATAGGATACTGCGCATTTTAAAAGACATTTAAAGGCATTTTTTCAATTGATCTTATTGAAAAATATGCCATTTTGTTTGTCGTTTTGAATTTGAAGCATTCAAATGTCGTTGTTTTAAAATATTTGCATTATATTTATCATTAGCTTGAATTTCATGCCACACATGATATATATTTGAAAATGAGGTGTGTCACAATTAAAGAAAAGGGTTAAGGCTTAATTGCGATGCCAATAACAAAATTTGTTCAAGCATGCACTTTTTGGCATCATTCAAATTGTTCAAGTTATCAGAATCAGTACAAGAATTGCATATACACCCTATTTCGATGCAATCTTTTTGACTATTGCACTTACGTTTCTGTTGCTGCCCTCTTGGCTGCAGCTAGCTTAGATGAAGCTTGGTTATCCTGAAGCCATCTCACTTGTGTGGCTGGACCATACCTGCACAAACAAAGATTCAAGAAGTAGAAGAAAAGAAAATGAGTGAAACAAAATATAACAATAAAATTTAGTTAATTCTAACTGAATGCCTAATAAAAACTTTTCAAAATTTAAAACAGAACCCAATAAAAATCCTCAAAATATTTTTTTTGGTGTTATAAATTTATTTTTCAAAAAGACATTTTGACCTTGGATGATCTTGACCAACTCCCCCAAAGTTACGCAGCACAAGTTCAACCCAAGACTCTTCATGTCACCAAGTTTCGCTACCATAACCCATACAATACGTGGATTTAGGGTTTCCAACAGGAAGTCAATCTGTACCGAAAATTTAGCCCAAACAAAGTTTTGCCTGTAAAACTAATAAGCCGTGACATTAGTTCCGGCAATCCATAATATACATGACAGCGGGTAATTTGAATTGTTGTTTAGGATGGATGGTAGTGCGCATCCATTTTATGCCTATTTGGGTACATCATTATGCTTTATTAGTGAATTGTGGGATTAAATGTCGGGCTCAATTGATTTCCGGTTGGGAAACCCAAAATCTGCGTATTCTAGAATTAAATGTTTTTTACGGACAAACAGACAGACAGACAAACGAACAGAGGCACATGGTGACTTATAGAGCTGCTTCCTGCAGCTAAAAAAGTAACATATTAGGCCTCGATACATACTTTGCTGATGTGACACCTTGTTAAAGTGAAACATACAGGCCACATAATAGTTTCAATATTGTATGCTAACTTGAGACATGTGAAAGTGATGTTCTAGTCTTTGTTTGTTTCTCCATTCCAAATTAAGTGCATTTTCAAATTGTCCAATAAAACTCATTTGCTCATCATAGAGATGTTTACTCATACTTTGAATCCCTACCAAGACCACTTTGCTCCGATGGGAAAACATTGGCTGCTCACATTGAGTATCATACATGTACAATACTCACACGGACTATGAGAAATTTGATCTTTATTTGAGCAAACAAGTCTGAACAAATGTGTCTTGGGAGAGCAAATATCTTTCGACACAAAGTGGAAATGGTATTTAATCCTTGACACTCACCCTTTGTCATTGCGTGCAGCAATACGGAAGATAATTGCAGGTTTGCTGCTGTAGTCTATATGTGCTGTCGTCAAGCTACTGGTGCTGACAACACAGGAAGGATGGGGGCCACAGTAGACCCTGACGAATGCTAGCTGAGCTGGGGTAGCGGGCTTCTGATCACCACTGGCAGTGTTTTGTGTGCTACGGACTGCTAGATACACCGAATACTCTAGAATGTCTCCTGCAGTGTTGGTTGGGGGCTCCCATGATAGGTGTGCACCTTCCGTACTCTAGAAACATAAAGATAATACCAAGTTTTGTTATATTGGTTTAATTAAATAACCTTTAACAATGTGCAACTGCCAAGCAAGCACTTCAAAATCTAAAAGTCGTCAAGCCTAGGACATCTACACAATCTGGAACCTCTCAAACAATGTGTGGTATTCAATCCTTTTCTTATTGAAATGCTTTATAATGTGCTGTATGTAGGAGAGTAGAATTTTACTGGATTTAAGTGTGTTAATAATAATAACACTCCTCAAGACACCTGCAATGGTGCGCCGTCAGGTCCTAGTCCTAGGTATCACTGGCAAATTACAAAGATACATTTGATACTTTAATGATTGATTTTATAGCTTTGAACACATCTTTTAAGACATAGAAAGGTCAAATTTTGTTGGAACAAAATTAATTGTAAGGCATACCTGCATGAAGGTATTGACTTACCTTACTTATCCTAATGGCTGATGGAGCCCCTGGGAAACCAGGTAAACATGTCTTGAAGGCTGAGATCTCACTCCATGGTCCCCTCCCACAAGCGTTGATACCTGCTACACGGAACTTGTATGCAGTACCTGGTTGAAGGTCCTGCTTCTTGAGAATGCTGTGGTCTGGTACACTGACTACATCAATATCCTGTGAGAGAGAAAAGAAAATTGAGATCGAGGATGAACAGATTTATAGATATCTGTCAAAGACATATTAAAAATGAAATTACCATGGTCCAATGGTAAAGGAACAATTGGTCATCATCCACTGACTCTCGATATTCCAGAAATCAAAACAATTGAGCATCACAGACAGACCAAAGTTTATTTATTTAATTTGGTCATTTGAGATTGTCAGTAGATAAATGTGATGACTCACCCGAAAAGGGGGACTTTGCGACAGAACACTTTTTGGGGAAACTGGTGAAAATAGGCAGCAAAAATAAAGAAAATAATAAGAATTTCCTGCAGATTTTCATAGAAAATGCTAAAACAGATGAAATAATAAAATCAAAATTGATATAATTTTCAAAGTCCCCCCTTTCAGTGTGAGCCATCACAAATATGGAGGCCATTAAATTAGGTGTATTATCTATGCCGTGACTGAAATAGATAATATTTATCATTAGCTTTAATTTCATACCACATATGATATATATATTTGAAAATGAGGTGTGTCACAATTAAAGAAAAGGGTTACGGCTTAATTATGATGCCAATAACAAAATTTGTTCAAGCATGCACTTTTTGGCATCATTCAAATTGTTCAAGTTATCAGTATCAGTACAAGAATTGCACATACACCCTATTTCGAGGCAATCTTTTTGACTATTGCACTTACGTTTCTGTTGCTGCCCTCTTGGCTGCAGCTAGCTTAGATGAAGCTTGGTTATCCTGAAGCCATCTAACTTGTGTGGCTGGACCATACCTGCACAAACAAAGATTCAAGAAGTAGAAGAAAAGAAAATGAGTGAAACAAAATATAACAAGTAATAATATTTAGTTAATTCTAACTCAGAGGGTGATTTAAGCCCTTCCCATAACACACAGTAACATACCAGTAGACCACATGGAATGTTAACCAAGGTCACTCCACTACTGCATTCATTTGTATGGTAAACAGTTTGAATTTA
>JXSR01S025049.1:0-11002 GCA_000969725.1 Ophiothrix spiculata
GGTGAATCCAGTTTACGTTTTGTTGATAATTTTTACAAGTTTCATTGATTTCAAGTCAGAATGTATTAAATTTACCAACTAGTGAAACCGATTTGCAAAGTACGGTTGATTTTTAGAAATTACCACTGAATTAAATTCTTGCTAATTCCTGAACGACACACTGAGGGTAGAACCACATACAGCATGAATGTACAGAGCTAGTAGCTGGGATCAATAACACTAGGATTCGCTCCACAGCGCGGACAATTCAATTTCAACATAATGGCACACGATAGCATTAGGCCAAAAAAAAAATTGTTTGGTTGCCCTCCACCGACCGACCCTATTTTTCAGCCCGACCCAAATTTTTTTTATCTAAAAAAATATGCAAAACTTACCGAAAACTGCCAAAAAAATGTTATATTTTCTGCTTTTTTCGATATTCAACCCTAAAATGTTTAGGATGTCCCAAATCACTACAAGAAGTATTTGATTGTTTTGATTTGGATGTCGCGGGGGAAGTTGTGAAGGCTGGAGCGGCCGATCGAGCTAGCAGTCCGTGGAAGAGTATTAAAAAAAAATTTAAAAACCCCAACCGACCTACCCTCTCTGAAAAAAGCTGTGGAGGGCAACCAAAGAATTTTTTTTGGCCTTATTAACCCGTTGGATACCTATAACAGAAACCACCGACCCTGTACTCATTTGGTACTGATGATGGCTCTCTGCGTGTAATTGATCAATTTAAAAGAACTGAATTTAGAGGTAATTTTTTAAAATCGATCATTCTTTGCAAGTCGGCTTCGCTTGATAATGAACTTGATACATTCCGACTACAAATCGATGAGACTTGGTTTGTGTGCTAAAAATTATCAGAAAAACGTTAACTTAATTCATTTGCAAGCACATGGAAATCATGGGTAGGAACTTATGACGGAGAGTTGAGTTTAAAAAATAGAAATGATGAATTAACAAGATGATATAAAAACCAGTAGTTTTGCCTACTCTAATGACTGCTGCTGCATCACTTACCTCAGGTCAAATTCCCAGGTCAAATTTAAATCATTTTTTGGCGTTGAATGGCTTTTCATGTATACACACCCTGGATCAGGGGCTATTAAGGGTATTGAGATATTGCAATGACCTTGAAAAGACCTTGGATCAACTTTTGGACATTTTTGGTAACTTGAGTTCAAATGACCTTTTGACCTTGCATGACCTTCCATCAGGACAGACTCTAAGGTCAATGACTATTCATGCAGACAGTTTGGTCCATGTGCGATCAATGGTTAAATTTGTAGTGACTTTGAAATGAACGCAGATGACCTTTGGTCAAATTTTGGAACAAATTTTAGTATTTGAACTTGAAATGACATTTTGATCATGAATGTGCTCAGATGGGCTTGCTTCATCCAAAATCTCATGAAAAACAACTGATTTCATGTGAATTTCATAAAAGCGCACAGGGTTTTAGTCATTAGGCCAAAAAATAAATAGTTGTGTTGCCCTCACAGGCCTAAAGTGGTGGGGACGGCCAGGCCGGGATTTTGTTCCCCCTTTTTTTTTTTTTTTTAATAACCATGCATTACAGATGCCATGTGTAACAGAAACAGGGTCATAAAAAAAAGGTTTTCTTCTCTTAAACTTCGCCAATATACACATTTTTGAACATTTTCGCGGCTGGAAATCAGACGAAACTCAAGAAATATTAAAAATCAAGAATTTTGGTGAAAAAAAAAACCGGGTCGGGATTTTCCACAATTTCGACCAGGCCGGCGGAGGGCAACACAACAATTTTTTTTTTGGCCTTAGCAACACCTGTCCTGTTCCCCTTCCTGGTTGGTACTCACATATTTGGCAGAACAGGGGAAGTGCTGCTCTAATGGGTCACTTTTTCACAAGAAATCCGTAAACATGGGTCAACTTTTCTGACCGAGCCCAGAGGAGGTTTTCACAATATCCCACAATGCAATGCAACATTGTACAATATGCCTCAAATCCAATTAAACTCCTATACTTATGTACAGGTTTCTGACGTTTTTGAGGTGTCAGCAATGTGGGTAAACACTGGGCTATTGTGAAAAGAAACACATCCCTAGAAAGATATGAATGAGTACTATTCAATGGAATTCTCAAATTCCTAATAGCCCCTTGTCCAGAAAACCATTATTGCCTATTATATATCAGTGTATCAGAATAATGCATTGTGGGATATCCTGAAAACCACCTCTGGACCGAGCCATAAATTTTGCAATTTTGGGGGTATTTGAATGCAAAACCCCTGAAAATTGCAAATTCTTTGATAAATAGACCTATCTTTCATGTACTAAGCGTGCACCGACTGTTATGTGTGCAAGACTGAGTGCAACATGTTCTACTAAGGGCATGTTCATACATAACAGTCACAACTAGTCATGCCTGGCTCTAGAGCGAGACAACTTAGCAGTTGCGTTCACACTGGGACGCGACTTTGGATGCCCAGGGCACATTTGTCACTAGGCCCGCTCAATGTATTTTGCATCATGTAACTCGAGCCTTACGCGCGCAACTCTAAGCAATCATGGTCAAACACGCGCTACAGTGCATAAGCTAGTTACTTGTACGCACAATACTACGCGATCTGCACTGAAAGGAGAAACGAATATCATAGATTATCATCGGGCACTTTAATTGCTAGAATGGTTCTTTTAACCAACCAGAGGACAAAAATCTATATATTCAGTATATAAAACAAATATTGACTGCTTTTGTTTGGGGTATGGTTAAAATTATTTCCCCGAGGTGATCTCAAAACCATGAATATGCCCTCAGCATCGCTTTGGGCATATTCATGGTTTTGAGATCACCTTGGGAAAATAATTTAACCATGCCCTTCAAAGCAGTCAATATTTTTAAACTATTTCTCAACTTTTGATCTGCATTTTAAGCCTCATATTCATATCTACCGAGTGATTAATTGACTATGGCATGTTATCATGCAATACCAAAAACTTAATGATTAACGCTCATATTATACTTGGCTAACGATTTTGGTAATACAAACCCAAACCATTAAATGTTTTAATATTGCATTAACAAACACGGGATAAGAAGTATTATATACCGATTGTCATGATTTGAGTCAGTCAATAGTCTTTTACTAATTCCCTCTCAAAACAAAATTGGCCTATAAAACAAATATTGACTGCTCTTTCATTCTGGCATTAGTTAAAACTATTTCCCCTCAATGATCTTGAGACTATCATACTATTTTTCAAGACCAAAATAGTATATAGTCCCAAGATTACATCGGGCAATAGCAGGGGTTGCCTTTACACTTTTAAATCCACAGGACAGAAGGACCAGTAAGTCTCAAAATCCACAGGTCCTTCACTAAATTTACAGGTCCTTCTGAAGGACTTTTAATTCCAAAATCAGTGACAGCCTAAAAAACGATCGGACCAAAGGACCATCTCATTGCTGAACTGGTCAGTCCTTCCGAAATTCTGTCGGTCGGGACCGATGGTCCGACGGTAAAGTCGAACCCTGGCAATAGTCTTTACTATTGCCCTCATGAGCAGTCAATATTTGTATACTATCTGAATAATTCTTCCAAATGTTAGAAAATGTCTTGCCTGTATAGCAAACGTAGTCATGGTAACTGTATAGCAACTGTAGTCATGGTAACTGTATAGCAACCGTAGTCATGGTAACTGTATAGCAACCGTAGTCATGGTAACTATATCTTACCTTCACTTGCATTAGAAAATAACACTTTATACGCATTTGTATTGACAACTGTAGTACTCTCTGAATAATCCACACCACTGTTGGAGAGCAACATGAAAATATCTGTTTGTATAGCAACGGTTGTCATGGTTACTGTATCCGGCGTGATACCATCAAATTCGATGATTTGTGGATATCCATATGACAGCCAATCGCTGCTTTCGCCATCAAAACCATAGAATCTGATTGGTTCAACGCTGTCCTATGAACATAAAACAAAAAATTTGGACAGGCATCAAGGATATAAAAAAGGGGAATTGGTGCTTGCCGCCAATTTGATTTGACTGCCATGTAAATACTATGGGATGGTGGCCATTTTGGATAGTCGCTCATGGAGGGGAGTTATTGTAACCACTGTTTCTGCTAAGGTTTTTGAACTTCCACCAGTTCGAGCAATTTTAACAAAGTTGACAAGGTGCTTGTGCCAAAATCATTAGCTGTGGCTGGAAATTAGCTCAATAAAGCTAGAAAAATATCTTTCTCACGCATTTTCAGAAACTTGTTGCGCCAATTTTCACCGCTTCTGCGCCAATGACTCGCCATACGGCCTTAGCGGAAACGCTGTTGTAACGTACCCCAGCATTTTCCACGTACACTTTGAGTCTTCAAAACATATTAGTAGGAACATTGGTGTATCTTGATCAGATTAAGCGCAGACATGGTTTGCGCGTGAAACAACAAACACTTTACCTTGGAATTAGCAACAGGCAGCACTTGTATCCCATCAGCCATGTCTATGTTTTCCCAATGTGCGGTATGTTCACACGATCACTTTACCTTGGAATTGGTGACAGGCAGGACATGTATTCCATCAGTCATTTCTATGCATAACCAATGTGTAGTATGTTCACACGATCACTTTACCTTGGAATTAGTGACGGGCAGCACATGTATCCCATCAGTCATTTCTACGCATTCCCAATGTGTGGTTGGTACGTTCAAACGATCACTAACCTTGGAATGAGTGACAGCCTGCACATGTATCCCATTAGTCATGTCTATATACTCCCAATGTGTATGTTCACATGATGACTTTTCCTTGGAGTTAGTGACAGCCAACACATATATAGAATCGATAACTTATATGCATTAGCCTCAGTTTGAGGCCCATGGCAGGCTTGGGATAGTAAAAGGATAGGCCATTAGACTTTTTGTTAAATCTGACTTGAATCATTACATTTTTTTCTACTCATACTATTACAACATTTATACACATGCATTTCCAATCCTACTATCTAGCCATAGGTGGGACATAGAGCCCTGTATATTAAAAGGTCTATTATAAGCAGATCCATAGATGTTTGGTCTAAGTGGGTTATGAACTAGAAGATGTGACCTTAGGACACAGTTACACTTGGAATGAAGTTGAAGGTTGGTTCCAATAAACTTGACCTAGTATTGGAATATTACATCATGAATATGCTGTTAAATGTAAACATACTGCCTACATTGCAGTTTTATTCGGGGATACATATGGAGCTGGTATAGATACTAAAGGATATTGTAATGATTTCATGGCAAAGAAAAGGAAAATGGAAAAATGGAAATGAAATGAAAAATTGAAAATATACAAAAATAAGTGAATTGTAAGAATAAAACTTTGAAAGTATTGAAAAGAAAGGAATGTAATGTTAATTGGATAAAAGAAAGGGAATTGAAAGGGAAATGGACAAATGCTCCGCGGGCAATTACCAAAAGAAAAAAAAAATACCATCATAACCCAAGATATAGAGATAAAGGAGCACCCAAAGGATTTGTTCAAGTCTATATATGCATTCCCAATGTGTGGTATGTTCACACGATCACTTACCTTGGAATTAGTGACAGCTAACACATGTATAGTATCGGTCATATCTATATACTCCCAGTGTGTTGCCCCATTTGTTGCAATAGTTTGGTATTCCCAAAACTGGTCACCTGAGATAATATCAAGGGAAAAAATGCGAAATTTGTAAATTGCCATCAGCCAGAAAATGGTGTTTGCTGATTTCAAATTACTAAATTGGTTTCAAAAATTTTCAGTGGTCCCTATTATCAACATTGCTTTCTTCATGTTTGTAATTTGCAACAGCCAAAAAGTGGCATATACTGAATTCAAACTATATTAGTTTCAACAATTTTTCAATGTTTTGTACCGTTCCCACCAATGGATATGCAAACCCATCTCGTAGTATCAACACCTCCCTTTTATCCTCGTATAAATTTTGTAAGTTGCCAAGCCAGAAAATGGTACTTGCCAATTTCAAATCACTAAATTAGTCTCAAAACTTTCCAATGACCCCTAGCTTCATCATAGTCAAACAAGTCCATCACATAACTTTACTGCTATCTATGTATTTGCCATTTGCCACAACCAGAAAATGGTACTTACTACATTAGTCTCAAAACTTTTTAATGGTCCCTACCTTCTCACCAATAGCCGAGTGAATCAGTCTTATGACTATAACTCTCAACATCATCACTATATCTATAGACCTTTTCAAACCGATCTTTTCCGAAGATACCCGAAAGCTTGAACAAATTCCGATCGTTTCTGGGAAATAAACAGTACCTCAGTGCCTCATCTTTTGACAAAGTTTGACACTTCTACACTATGTTTCCAACAACGACAAACGTTGCTGTTCTTATCATGCACTTTTGCGGTACTATCTCTTTTTGTTTTCATTGTCATCTGCCGACTGCACTGCTGTGGCACGTGACCATGTTTTCCGAAGTTTTCCGATCGCTGTTTGAAAAAGTCTATGCTCTGTGGTTCAGAAGTCACATAAAGCCGTTGGTCTAATGTGCAAATGCTCCTTCTTGGGGTGCTGTATGCAGTGTTAACCTGGTGAGTCATATATATTTGTAATTTGCCACAGCTAGAAAGTGGCACTTGCTGAATTCTAATTACTATCTCGAAACTTTTCAATCGTTCCTACCTAATTACCGGCAATAGATGATTGAATCATTTTCATGACTATAACTTTCAACATCACTATACCTACGTATTTGTAATTTGCCACGACTAGAAAGTGGCACTTACTAAATTCTAATTACTGTCTCGAAACTTTTCAATGATCCCTACCTTCCCACCAATAGATAAATGAATCAGTCTCGTAATCGTCAACATCATCGCTATCCCTATATTTATAATTTGCCACAGCTAGAAAAGGGTGCTTACTGAACTCAAATTCCTGCATTAGCTACAAAACTTTTCAATGATCCCTACCTTCCCACCAATAGATAAGTGAATCAGTCTAGTAATCGTCAACGTCATCGCTATCCATGTATTTATAATTTGCCACGGCTAGAAAAGGGTGCTTACTGCACTCAAATTCCTGCATTAGCTACAAAACTTTTCAATGGTCCCTACCTTCCCACCAATAGATAAGTGAATCAGTCTCGTAATCGTCAACACCATCGCTATCCACGTATTTATAATTTGCCACAGCTAGAAAGTGATGATTGTGAAAGCTGAATGGTTCCACATCCACGGCACAGTATGCAGGTATTATCTGGTGCAATTCTAGCTGACCTTCATCTGAAATAAAGCATTTTTAATGAGTAAATTCAAGAGAATTAAGTAGCCAGTGGTGGATATAGGTATTTTCTTATAATAGCCAGTCTGGCAGGAAACCTCTAAAAAAATCAAAATTTGCTACAAATGGCGCAAATTTTGACGTTTTTCACAGAAAAAAAAATGTGAAAAAATTGTGTTTTTCAATAAATTTTACTCGAAAATTTGACATTTATGGATCTCCTTTTCTTGAAAGTTGGTATGGATGGCATTTCAAATTTCACAGTGGCAAGCCCATACTGAATCTAAATTAGATGTTCTTTATTTATTCAAAATTTTACCCACCATATCGGGCAGATAACTTTCAATTTTTACCCGCCCAACATCAAAGTTGCCTGCCATTGGCTGTAGGGTGAGTGCTAATGTCCAATCCAAAGGCTGGTCATTCAGAAGGCTCGCTAGTCCGACAGCTTGCTAGTCGAAAGATTCGCTAGTCCAAACATGTTATTCAATGGGGAAAATATAACCTTGAACAAGGTTCGCTAGTCCGAATATATGAAAATAAGCTCATCAGTCCGAAATTTAAATTACAGCTCAGAAATTTTGAAAACAGCTTGCTATTCCAAATTTTTAGTTAAAAAATACTGTAATAGGAATATATATATGTGTACCGCCGTGGCAAAAGGGTCCAGTTGTCGACTCCTACATGTTGCTCATTGTAGCATATCTGATGTATACAAATACCATACATTAGATATGCTACAAGGAGCAACATGTACGAGCCGACAACTGGACCCTTTTGCCGCGGCGGTACACATATGCACATTTGTTTCCTATTTGGACTATTCAGCTGTGTTTAAAATGCAGACTAGCAAGCCTATTTTAAAATTCAGACAAGTGAGCCTATTTTGAAATTCGGACCAGCGAGCTGTTATTTAAATTTAGACTGGGGAGCCTTTTTGAAAATTCAGACCAGCGAGCTGCTTTTGATATTCGGACTAGTGAGCCATTTTTATAAATCGGACTGGCGAGCCTAAATTACAATTCTGACTAGCAAGCCTTCGGACAAGCGAGCCATCAGACTAGCGAGCTTTTGGACTAGCGAGTTGTCTGACTAGCGAGCTGCCCCCATCCAGCCTTGTAACACTAGAGGAATTGCAAACTTTTTAAAGTCTCAAGTGTCACAAAAACTAAATTCATGGGTAATTAAAGAAAACAAAAACTTCCATAAAAAAGACAATGGTGCAAAAATTACATCTGTTTTGGTCAATTTGCATGATTTAAATCCTCAACGTACCAACTAATTAAATAGTCAAAACTTTCAACATTTGAAATATGTAAAATAGTTAGGCAACAGTTACTCTTGGTCACATTTTATAAATTTTAGACATTTGTAGAATAGTTAGGCAACAGTTACACTGTCACATAATTTGTAGAATAAATTGGCAACATTCACGCTTATCACAATTCAGCAACTTAAGAAAATTTCTAGGATAAGTTTAGCAACATTTGGTCACATTTGTGATGGCTCACCCCAAAAGGGGGGACTTTGCAGATGACATCAATTTTGATTTTATCATTCATCTGTTACAGCATTTTCTAAGCTTTAAAATGATACCTTACTTGTTGAAATTGGTCAAGGCGATCAAATTTTAAAACAGAAAATCTGCTGGAAATTCTCAATCATTTTCTTTATTTTTTGCTGCCTATTTTCATCAGTTTCTCGAAAAGTATTCCGTCGTAAAGTCCCCCTTTTCGGGATGAGTCATCAAGTCTAGAAAATCTGTGGAATAGTTAGGCAACAGCTATACACGGTCACATTACAAAGAGAAAATGCAACATAATTAGTCAATATTCACAACGCAATTTAAATAAAGAATTTTTTTACAATGGTAAGCCAACAGTTTCACTTTGTCACATGGTTTGTATAATCATCGAGATATCATAGGAGAGAGAATTTGACCAATTTTTTTGTCCAATGTCCATTATGAGTGATTATCTTTAATCGTATGAAGTGTATGCCCTATTGAAAACAAATTGTATCTAAATGAAGACTCGCACTCCCAACATAATGAAAATAATAGCAGGATGACATGATATTTAATGTGCGGAACGTCATCCTTGACAAGGCTGGCGATTGCCCTTTATCGGTGAAGGATCGATCATTTTAAATTAGAGCCAGATTTAAAAATAAAAAAACATTCAAAGTATTGACTGCACAAAAATGTACAGTATAGCCCTCTCTCATAAAGGTATTGGCCATTCCCTAACGACAAAATCATTTTACTTCCTGTCCTTTTTGGCCAAATACGAAAATAACATGTACGTAGGGCAAAATACCTCCAGTATCTGTATTTAAAAAATGAAGTCCCGCCAACTCCCGCCAGATATAGTATATAGTTGCTGAGGGGAGCTCATGGAGTTGGGGTTTTCTTGTAATGACTGTATAAGTATACCAACTATGTACTATAACAATTATCTAACAATGTCTAAAAAAGTCAACTACAAGGTCAAATGTGACACTATGATTAGGATATTGACATGGAAATGCTATTTTAGTGATGTGAAAGCATTTTCAGAGATTTGTATGCATTTATATTTATAATTAACAGAAGGGAGCTATTGGAGTTCGGGTTTTCTTACACTGGCATATTCAATTGCTTTATGTAGGCGATGACCCTTCATTTAAACATGGAAAAAGTATATGTTGAATTTTTTGTTCACTGTTCATTGTTCATTTTATTTCCATTAAAAAAAATACATAAAATACAAAATCAAGCAACAATTTAAAATACAATATACATCAAAAACATTAAAAGAGAAAACAAATACAGTTAGGCCAAAAAAAAATGTTTGTTTGAAGAAAATCGGGCAACATTTCCCGGGAGGCCACTCAAGTATAATGTTGCAGGCATAGCATAGATCTGACCTAGATCCCTCTACTAACCCTTACCACGTGCACTGACCAATCTCCCCTTTATCCCGCGCAGTGCCACAACTGAGCCGTTCAAGCCGACCGTTGTATCCAGATACTTGAATTGTGGCTTGGCTAGATAATTTTGCTCAGTATGGCCAGTGGAAAATATATGGCTCTTGGTCAGAGCTAGCATAGCGTGACCACAGTTTTGTCAAAATACCCCCTAAAGGGTGATTGATTCTGGAGCCAAAATATACCCTTTTTTGCCTATTGACACCCTAAATGAGGATTTTACTGATACCATTTTCACACTAGGGTTTGAAAAAGTAACTTATTTCATGAAAATGGCTGTTTTTGATATACACTATTAAAATGGTGTTACCTGATTCACTCTTTAATCCTCAAAAACCATCCTAATTCAAATTTTCGTTTGGTCAATGCCTGCAACATTATACTTGAGTGGCCCCCGGTCAACATTTGCACTCAGCAATATAGGCCCTATAAGTAACATGTAGGCTCATTCCAATGAAAATGAAACTTTTTATACATCAAGCAAAAAATTCAGCTCTTTTATTCGACTACATACACAGATTTTTCAGTCATACTTTGTTACTTACTACGTGAAAAGTATTTTCTGATCAGAAATTGTAAAGTTTTTCTATCTGTGCATGAATAAGCACAGGTTTTAATTCAAAAATGTCAAAAACGTTACCAAAAAGTTACACCGAAATGTCACAAACGTTACCAAACGTTACCAAACAAAACATTGCATTAACAGATATCCCGACGATAGAATATCCTACCACTTTTATGAAATATTTGCAAATGTGTTACCCATCATCTGT
>JXSR01S025052.1:10872-22240 GCA_000969725.1 Ophiothrix spiculata
AGTACATCATTCATTTTTTGTGTGAATGACCAAATTCTTGTTTTCTTATTCTCGTCTAAATATTCCTGGTTATCTTCACCCAATTTATCTCATATTGGTCCTAATATTTGTCAATATTGGGCCTCTATTTTGGAGTAACTCTATAGCTCTGTCCCTTTAGCCGGGCCCTTTAGCTCCTTTTTCCTTCACCTGTCCAGTACAACTAGTGGTAATTTAACCCCATTTTAACTGTCAACTTGCACTTTCTCACTGATTGTGTGTGTTCATATGTAGTCTATCTTGTAATGGTAAGTTATGTTTGCTGCCATCATGCAGGAAATATTTGGTAGTTTGATAACTTAGGATGGAGCCAAATGGCATGGAACCATCAGCTGTGATGACAGATTAGAAAATACTTCACTTCAGGCTGGTGTCAACCCATCAGTTTTGGAAAAGTCCCGGAAGGGGGGGGGGGGTCTTCAAAAAAAATTTGTACGGGCATGTGCCTGCCGGACTTAGAAAAACTGACCACTTCTATACCTATTTTTGGCTCAAAAACCCACACATCATTATACCAATTTTGACGGAAAAGCACCCAATTTTACTCAAATTGGGTGCTTTGTTTGCAAATTTTTCCCAAAAGCACCCAGCTTATGAAAATTGGGTGCTTTCATCTGAGGTGAAAACCACCTGATCGCTATACCAAATCTGTGAAAAACCTACACACTTAAAAAGAAAGGATCAAATTGATCCGATAAAGTATCAAATATGAGCATACCCTTTTCCGGATAAATTTTGATCCAAATTCTCCTAAAATTTGATCCTTTTCGTATCAAAAAAGAGTGTGTTTGATCCGAAAAGGATCAAATTTGAGGAGAATTTGGATCAAAATTGATCCTTGATCCGGAAAAGGGTAAGCTCATATTTGATACTTTATCGGATCAATTTGATCCTTTCTTTTTAAGAGTGTACCCCAAAGGGCAGGCATATATCGGCTATTCTCACGAAAGTGACTCCACTTGAGTTGGAAAAATCGAAAAAATGAAGTTTCATAAAAACGTGCTAAATAAACTTTTATTATGAGCTAGTATGTCAAGTATCATGGAACCACAAGAGTTATGAACACCACTATTCTTATATTTTTATACAAGAACTTTCAAATTTAGCATGTAAAAGAATAGGAAGAGCTGTCAAACAAGTGCCTGTCCTGCCCTATTTGAGGCAACGATTCGAATTAAGTTGCTTAATTACTTATAGGAGCAACTCGGGGAAGCCTAAAATTGACATAAGAGATAATTTCAAGGATCTTTGTAATTTTTGTTATTGCATTGGATAACGTAATATACATAACGTAATATACATTTTGATGTTTTTCCATCAGTTAAATTAAGATGATCACATACATTGCTGGTTATTTTGGCTAAACATGGTCAGGGGATTAAGGCCTATGCCTTGATATGCATAAAGGTAGTCTAGACTCTTGCATATTTTAGATTTGGTGATAACGTAATATACATGCTTAAAACGGACACAATAAATTTTGGAATATAATTGTTTTTAAAAGCCAAACTTACGACCAAACATTTTTAATGTTATGACTTTCAAATGTACACATATGTTAGCCTTCGAGCTGCGCAAAAAGTGTTATGGTTACCGTTCAGTAGGAATCGAGATACTACATGGATAACGTAATATACACTGATTTCGCGGAAACCTTAAACTTGTTTCTGGTGGCTTACCAGGAAATCCAACTTTCAAAATTGATAATTATCTTATATTATTGATGCATTTGGAGAAATAAATCACACGGGCATGAACAAGAAAATGTTTTTTTATGATGTATCTATCACTATAAAATAGATGCCTCTTGCAAAGACATGGCATTTTTGCCTAATTTGGTGTCTTCTTGAAGCAAAATGACCAAGATAACGGTAAACAAAGTATGGAAAACTATATATGTCCACGTAGAGCTCACCAAGTACTACATGAATATGAGCATTTTTACTTATTTAAAGCAAAACACAAGAATTTTCAGACCAAAGAACGAAATATGGCTACTGGCGCCATTTTCGTGAAAATGGCCGATATACGTATACCTTATCAATATAAGTAACCCCCCCCCCCCCTCGGGAAAGTACTTGGCTCTTAAACTCAGCAACAAATGATTACATTTTTAAGTTCACTATATTAAAATAGACTTAACAGGGACACAATGTAGATTTAAACACTTTGAACCTGCCTGTTTTTTTTTCACAAAATGTATGTTGACTCATACTAGTCTGAAATGCATGTGTTTTAAGCTATTTTCGCAGTAAAATCTAACTGAAATTTAGGTAAAACATTGAACTATTTTACTTTTCAAGCAAATATCGAAGGTCGGTTAACTCAATTTCGCAAAGATAAATTTAAATTACGTTGGTCATCCAACCTTGATAACAGGAAAACAAAAAATAATGTAATTTTGTTTGTACTCAAAAACCAATTATCTATTGTGTAGGAAGGAGATAGGTATCAGTCTTTTGTCTTTGTAATTAGGATGATCAAGTTGCAAGTAATTAAGTAAATTAATAGTAAACATATGGTGAGAAATCTAGAGCCATATGTGTGCAAAAAAGATTTTGAGTGTAAATTGGTTGGTCAGATTGCACCAACTTGTTTTAATTTCCATGCTCATAGTCGATCCTAAATTTGATATGAATTTTTCAGCGCGGGGGTGTGGGATTTTCAAAAAGTGGACCTTCCTTTCCAGTCGGACCACTTTTTATTTGCCCCAGGCTGATGGCATCATACTGTAAACTGACTTCAAATGTCTTTAATTAAATTTATCATGCTTTAGAAATATTCTACATAATTCAATGAAACATCAGCACAATAGACCTTTATGAACTGTATGCATTGCCTGTGATAGTGTTTTGGCCGGTAAGAAGTACTGCAAATAGTTACTGTAAAGGGATTTAATTTGGCAGGACAAATTTTAGCGAATTTCAATTTATCAGCAATTTGGCTGGGATTTAATTTCACTAATTTAAAGAATTTTACATTAGTTTCAATGGTAAATGCAGTCTAGCGAAATTAGCTAAATTAAATCCCTAGCGAAAATTAGTCCCTTTACAGTATACATCAGTGTTATTAGGGGGCTGGCATTTTCTTCGGAAGGGGTGGGTCCCAAAAAAGCGGAGAGACTCGGCAATTTTTTTCATGACCCCCCTATCCGAGAGCTGAAAATATTATGACGCCCCCCCTACCAACACAACCAATTATTATGTGACCCCCCTCGCAACATGTTGAAGGGATGAGAATCAAGTGAATGAAATTTTTTTGAAATAAGACACAAAATGGTGCGATTTTGTGCATACTTTTAATTAATAACCATGACCATTTTTCTTCAAACCAGCATACTTTTAAAAATTATTTTGTGACCCCCCTACTTTTGATGAAATATTTTTATGACCCCCCTATTTTCATGTCAAAAAATCTATGACCCCCCCCCCCTAGTATATTTGGAACCCACCCCCTACCGAAGAAAATGACAGCCCCCTTAGTCCTACGACATGAATAGGTTAAAGAGGTAAAATTCCCATTTTGGTTAACCCTAAATTGACCTGGGCTAATTTTAGTGGTTTACAGAAGTAACAAGCCCTCCAAAAATAAGAAAAAAAATAGCAGTTTTACAAACAAAAGATATTCCGGAGCAAAAGAGTTTATAGAAAAAGTATTTTCTATGATCATTTATTTGTGAAATGTATCTCATTTCAGACTTGCACCCCTTAAAATGAAAAAAAAAAAGGTTTAAAGAAGTTTGACTCTCACAAATTTTATGAAGAGTTAATCACCACTCACCTTGCAATTGAAAAGATAGCTATTGACAGTATGGTTTAATCAAATTATGAAGTTATTTACAGATTTTCAAGCTGTCACAAATTCCACTTTAGGGGAAGGGGTTTACCGTATGGACTGTTTTTCCGCATCCCAATTTTTATATACCTGGGAATTATATTGCATTGATTATCATGATTTGTAAGGATTTTCTGCACAACGCAACTGTTGCTGCACTGTCATTTAAAGAACTTTGTAGAAGCTAGATCAGTTCGGCGGAACTCACAATTCGGATACGTCCGAATTCGGATACTCCGTATCACAATTCGGATACCCGTATCCGAATTTGGATTAAAAACAGCTGAAACAGGATATCAGCTGAAATGAATATTCAGCTTCGCCGCGCACCATACCGGTATGTATAAAAGTCAATAACATTATCATCATTTGTCATCTAAATTCTAAGAAAGTTTTGGCCAAATTATTTTGCCTTCTGTGATAAGAAGCTATCAGGACATGTTTCGAAGCTGTTCCGCTGGAATTGCATAGATGAAAATGACATTTCCACAGATACATTAATCATAAATGCAAGAAAGATGTTGTACATGTACTTTCCAGCTTGTGCTATCGCTTTGTTTCCTGTGCCACGATAGGAGTATCAGAATTCAGATACCCCTCCATATCCTTATTCTGATACAGGTATCACAATTCGGGTACGAACTGTACGTGGGTATCCGAATTGTGAGTTCCGCCGAACTGAGATTGTTTGAATATTCTGAACACAATTTTCAGAGAGCTTATTTAGAAGATTTATTTAGCAGACTTTATTTAAAAAATTGAACCATTTATGTATTCACCATTGCTATACCTCATGTTTGTTATCCCCTCCTATCCCTTCAATGTCCAACTCCAGACACTCTGTCGGCTTGCAGTGTATAATTTAATATAAACAGAGATGCGATTTGTGTGAATTTATTGATAATTGCTTAATTTATCTGAGTGTTAGTATGTTGAATATTATTGACCTTGGCGAAGATAAAGTTGTTCCATCCTTTTGCTTATAAAAGCATATAAGCACTTCATTAATCAATTAAAAGCTTTAGTCTGCGCTGCCACAACAATCTGGAGCCTTGATGTTAAATTGGCATTGGGCAAGATCAACATCATCACAAACTCTTTTCTATTTGAAGTGTTATTGGTGATAATGGCAGCATGCAAACTTTCCTCGTTTAAATGCAATCCCTATATATTAAAATATTTAGATTTTTATTCATCATTAATAATCGTTGTCATAACAAACAATATTGGTCTCTAAAATTGAAATCTTGAAACTACAGCTTTTATTAACAGATCCAATGCAAAATTAAATTATCTGTCTATTTTTCTGCATTTTATGGTATAGAATAATTGTTGTAAAATATTGATTCTCACCTCTTTCCTAAGGGAACAGCCTTTTCTAACAACATGCAAAACAAAATTCGAGTGTTTGACTTTTATGAAGGTTTTGATCAACATTTTCATAATATTTGGCACTTGAGTTACTGTTCTTATGGAGTATCTGCATGAGTAAATCCTCTGCAGACAACATTTTGAAATTTTCCTTACTATTTCATAATACAAAAACATAAATTTAGATTTTAATAGTCCTGTATGATAATACATGAAAGTAAATATACTTTTCAACATTTTTTGTTTGATTACAAATGGATTTATTCAGATTTTTACTCTTTCATTTATATTTTATATCTTATATATTTCTTTTCAATATTTTGATGCTTAGGTACTAGGTACATTTAAGAGTTTGTTTATTTTCTGTATCTTTTTTTGGCTCATTTCCTTTCCTCTTTATTTTTGATTGTGTTTCTCTCGCTTCAATCCATCTATCACTCACAGCAATAAAATATATTTGATTGTCCTTTCTTGTTGATTGTTTCATTCTATATAAAGCAAAAGTCAATTTCATTGCTTTTGTATTTGAACAAATTTGAACTTTCAAAAATTGATGTTGTGAAGGAGATACAGCGACCATTTCTGCTATTTGTTGCTTGTTTTATCCTTGACCGTTGTCACTAATATACAAATATATACAAATGAAAACACATTAAGTGAATATTGCCAGAATTAAAATCTAAAAGGTATGGAACAGAATCTAATATTAGATGAAAAGCACTACCTGGTATATCATCAACAAATATTTAATTCAAAAGGATTGCTAAATTGAAATATGATATTCAGATAAATAATAAGTTAAAGTATATTTTTGCCATGTTTACAATTTGTTTTCAAAATATTTTGTTTATTACATTGAATCTGTTTGTATTTAGAAGTTTATAAGGTAGCTTACTTCTACTGAGTATTTCAGAAGAAGTTATCTTCGGTGGATATCTTCTGATGAGTATTAGGACGTTGTCTTCAGTGGATATATGAATATTCATACTGTTGGTTGGTATAGAGCAGGGGTTCTCAACTAGTCGTTAAAATGCGCCACATAAATGAAAAACTTTGTAGGGGAAAGTGCCAAACTTGCCTATTCCTCAATGTATTTCTATTTCTTTGTTTTTGGAGAGTGTCAAAGTGCCAATCAGTACTTATCAAAGCACCAAATTTGGCGCATGCACAGCTAGTTGAGAATCCCTGGTAAAGAGAAAAGTTATCTAGGTGTATATCTCCTGGACGAGTGCAGAAAAAACACAGAACTTTGGTAAATACCTGTGCAAAATATATAAGGTATATGTCATTATCCCACAATGAACATCAATATTTGACTATTGGCCATTTGAATCCCACAATGATTTGCAAATTAAAGTATTTGCCACATAATTGTGTTTTCCCTTAAAGGTGTCGTCTGGTCCATGATAGATCTGCCCGAAATTTTCTAGTAAAAGTCGGTATGAATGATATTTTATCAATGTTGAACCGATTTTTAAAATAAAAATTGGGAGTCACCGAACTCGTTTTTGCATGTGAGTCGGTTTAAAAACATCATTTTTGGAGGTTTTTTTAGGAAAAATTAATACAGGGATCTATGGGAAATGTGGTAAAAGGGACATTATTAAAGTTGATTCAAAAACTTCACCCGAAATTTTTTGTTAATTTTTTCACAAAAGTTGCGCACAAGTATGTTCTTTCAAATAAAACAATAAAAGTTGGGGGTCACCAAACTAATTTTCCAGAAAAATATTAAAATATGGCAATTTTTAGCTTTGAAAACACTACTCAGAGTATATGCGCATGCGTATTGCGGCACTTACCAACTCAGAAACTAGCGCATACTGGTAACGTGGACCAGACACCTTAAAATTCATTAAAAATTCATCAATGTCTCGATAAGGGCCCAAACATTATTTCCTGTCTCTGCTGTGACAACATCCAAACCTTAAGCGATGGATGTCTGGACCAAAACCACTTTACCAGAGTGATGACAAAAATGGTCATCACAAATTGATTTGCAAAGTGTGGTCTATAACTAATTTTGTGGCAAGGTTCTGAGGCAATAAAATGAGTGAACTTGATGAAATGCATGCTACATCACCATGATCACCGAAGCTGAGCCTCCTTCTGTTTGAACATTTAGCTATAGATTTTCACAATATGAGAAAATGGAAGAAAACATCACATTTTGGTCCATACATGTTATTAAAATAAGAAATTCAGCCCCTGGTTTAAAGCTTAATTTTTGACACAAATCTTTATCTATTTTATTCATCAGGCAGTTCTGTGTTTTTGAAAAATTTCATTCTCGTATTATGAACCTATTAGCTAAAAAATACTTCTAAAGCAAGCTCCGTATATATGAACTAAAACATTAATATTAAGGGTAATTCCAATTTCAAATGTCTCAAACGTTACCAAAATGTTACATAATCCTGCCCTTGAATTTGAATGAGCTTGAGTTATCTTCAAGGGCTGCTGCATACCTGGAACATATCCAAAGCTCATTCGAATTGAAGGTCAAGAACATGTAACATTTTGGTAACGTTTGTGACATTTGAAATTGGAATGACCCTTAAGCGGTCAGATTGCAATGACAATCACAGTAAAAGTTATGATAAGAAATATTATTCTTCATGTAATCAGATTGTAGCAGTCGCACTCAGAAAATAAGATTTGAGGATAAATTAGGCAATTTTTGTTAACCTTTTTTGTAAATCAATTTTTGATTATTGCTGTAGTCTTACTCTCATATTGGTATTAGAATGTTATTTTATATGATGCTAAATTTTGCCAGATGCACAGGCTCAAAACTTGGAGAATGGCTGGAAAATGCATATTATTGGATCTAAAAATACTATGAGCTAGTGAGAAACCTTAGTAACTTCATTTCATTTTGGAAAAATATCCTAACCACATATCATGGGCCCATTTCAAGGCAGTACTGTTTCAAGGGCTTCACTGAAACACAGGATACAACTTACCAATGCAATGGTTTGTTTTTAGGAGAAACCTTAGAAATGAAGACGATCTTTGTCTTGATGTTTCATAAAAAAACTTCCATGTAATGTAAACTATTGAGATGGATATGATGACATGAGTGATAGTGACTCTGTAAGTATTGGTTTCTGATGTAAGATACTGATGTGGATATGTTTGATTTTGAAGGAGTAACAGAGTAGTTATATCCAGTACAGTAAAAATGTGGTTAATTACAGATTAATGACATGCATCTTCAAAATAAGTAGGCTTAGTGCCAGTGATTTTCAACTAGCAGCACACACACCATTTGGGGCGCATCTTTACTTGAACAAAATTGGCATGCAGAAAAATGTTGCCAAAAAGAAAAAAAAAAAGGACGAAAGATAAGGCAAAATAATGAAAAAGTGATACAATTTTGTATATATATGACTTAGTAAACCTTTACGGCATTTTTTTTTTTCATTTTGTGTTGTGCCATGACAAATTCAGTATGATAATTTTGCCTTTTTTGTAAATACTTGAACACATTTCATTTGCACTTATACCATTCCTTAGCCTTTTACGGTAAACTTGGTGGAATCGATGTGTAAAATCAATTTTATCTTTTGCTCAAAGCCCTTAGGCAACCACTTGTTCAAGTTCTTGTTCAGTTAAGTCAACCATGTAATGATGGTAATTGGAGAAACACTCAATTTGACCTTGAGGATATGTTTCAATAGATGTGCTGGAAACTTGGATGTGATAGGCTGAAAACATAGGCCGGGGTCAGACGAACGACGAGGTCGCATTTACTACAATAAATTTTGCTCTCGTAATACGTGTGACCCGTATTTATTACAATAGGGTCGTCGTTGCATTAAAAAAAATGAACGACGACAATTTCTGTCGTTGAGATGGATTTATTGTAATAAAGTTGAAAATAATGCGGTAAAAACCCTGTGTGACCCCACCTCGTAATTAATTACGACATTGCATAACTATAGTCTGCATGCTGAAAATGATGTGCTAATCCCATCTCGTAATTAATTACGACATTTTATTTATTGTAGTAAATGCGAGGTCGTAGTATGTGTGACCGTATGTCGTAATTAATTATGACATTAAATTTATTGTAATAAATAAATCTCGTCGTTCGTCTGACCCTGGCCATAGTCGGCCTCCAAACAAAATTTTCACTCCAAACATTTGATTGTGACGTCACCAAATATTTGCCATCAAATTTAAAGTATGAACCGGTAACAAACATTTGGCGCAATGTATATGGCAATTCAATACATGTGCAATCTAGTGCAAAATTTTATGTGGTCTCAACTCTGTTGAAGTTATTTTATTTGGAGTCACTTGTCATTTTGACGTTACGACCAAACGTGTGGTAGCGAAAATTTTGTTTGGAGGCCGACTTTGTTTTCACCCATATAGCCATGAAAAAAGGCTTCCTTGGGTCTCATCTGAGCTCATCTGGCCACAAGAAGAATAAGAATTTTGATTTTTTTTTTAAAACCCAGTTAATAGTACCACCACCACTGCAACCATGATGTTTAAGGTAAATAAGCCGCCAGATTATTTGTGATGGCACCTATAATAGCACTGACTCAAGTTGCCTCGCTCTTACAACATTTTCTGTTTCTGCTACCTTGTACCCCTGATTCTTTCTACACGTCTGACCTGTGGATCAACTCATGACGCCTAGCCTTTGGCAGCAACTTTTTAATAATGTGGAAACTTTTTTCTGTCTTGCATTTATGTAAGTTGTTATCTTCTTAAGATAGCAATTTCAATTTCAATTACTCCAGGGCTTCATATTTAGGCAGGGAGAGGGAAGCAATCGAACTTAAAAATGAAGGCCTGTATTCATCAGGTGATATAAAATTTACTGCCATCCTTAAAATGCATAAATTATGCATCTGGTCACTTAGTTAGTTTTTGAGTTTTTATTCCCCTTTATTTCAAGTGTTTAATTTCAACATGTTTTATTCAAATTTGTGCTTCAGGGTATAAGCTAAGGGTTGAAATTTTGTTAGCAAAACCACTTCAAGATGCATGATAAGTGTGTTCAGTCATTTGTTCATTATTCCGTTAGTTTCCTCAGTTGCACTAATTGATGTAGTGTCATTTGAAGTGGCACCATACCATCAATGATGTAATATACAGAAAAGGAAGCTTTTATAACAGATATATTTGAACACCATGGTACAGGTATCAGCATCACAATTCGTCATGTGAGTGCAAGAAAGTCGTATCTGCAATAGCTGTCATTTGTCATAAAATTTGGATTGCACACTTTATAATCTCCTCTCTTGGGTCAGTGGCTCTTGAAATGGTTCTTCAGGTGACGGTGTCACCTTTCAAGAGCCACTGACTTATGACAGGGAAATTTTGAGGGATTTTTCACATTCTAGTGATAAGGTGTTTAATGAATATAACATAAGGCAGCCATTGCAGATACAAGTTTCTTGCAATGTGTTTGCAATGTTTACCATCAGTAGTAAGAGGGGCACTCTGGTCTCCCACGTATTATCTATGGGTGGGGCACTCTGGTCTGCGATTACAGACTGTACGTACCCTCACCATGGTTAAGAAGGGGAAATCTGAGATTCAGTGGTGGGCCTCTATGGTCTCCCATACTATATGTATGTGCTTTACCCGAGTTGACTAGTTGAGCGATAGTGGATTGTAGGGTAAACAATGTAAGCGATAGAGTAAACAAATGGGTGTTTGAGGGGTAACAGTTATATAAACATAACGGTTCGGTATAACATGAATAGGAGTAAATACACGAGGGTGAAACTATGTGACAGTTATACAAATAGCCTGGCCATGGAGTATTATAAAAGAATAGGGGAAAATACAAATATAACGGTCCAGTATAGTGGTTTTAGGGAAAAAATGGGTCATTTTCATTTATATATAGGAGCTTTTGTTTATAAATGAGCGACATTGAACTAGATATTAGATGGAATCAACATGATCAAAGGTGGAAAGGTACAAATATTACCAAATTTAACGAGGTCCCTAATACAGAGTTCAGTGTTTTGACTTAAGGGTTTTTACCTAGCATTACTATAAAAGGCCATATAATTCTTCTTCTTTTTTTAAAAATAATTTTAAAAACTTGAAATAAAGCCAGTACTCTAGGGTTTTAGAAAAGGTCGTACTATCG
>JXSR01S025053.1:0-16733 GCA_000969725.1 Ophiothrix spiculata
TTCTCACCCCAAGAACCTACAGTTCATTGACATGACCGAAATAGAAGCCATTAAATCAATACATGTCTGTACTGGACATGTTAAAACCATACATAAAATCAAGTTCGTTGACCCCAGTATGTCGCAATTTATGATTTATTCTATATCATAGTCCAGGCTGGTCTAAGACAAATTCAGTGCTTTGTGGTTGGTCATAATTTTACAATGGCTAAGCTGTCAGTCTTTGCATGTAATAGATGCATGTGCTGTATCAGGCTTATTAAACTTATCTCATCATCAGTCGGCTGCGCAGCAGGTGATCGCAAATTTTCTTCGATCACTTCGGTTTTGAGCAAAGTCAGCTATAGCCTTGGGTGTGACATACTGTTTGTATCTCCCAATATTTTTTGAATATAGGACAGATATGATGTTCTGCAGGGTTCCTCAGTATATGGCCAAGAAACCTGGGCTGTCGCAGCCTTACTCGATTAATCAAAGGCTCAGTATTTGTATTGCTTTAGATTCCGGAATTAGGGACACGGTCAATGTGCTTGATGTTAAGTATGTCTCTATAGCATGATGTTGCGAAGGTGTTGATTTTATTCTCCATGTCGCTTGAAAACACCCATGATTCACAGCCATACAAGAATACTGTCACAAATGTTGTGTTAAACAGTCTTAACCTTCATGTCAACAGGGATAATTGTGCTTCTCCATATATGTTCCAACTTCCAGAATGCAGACCAGGCTAGTGCCTTCCGTCTAGCAAGATCTTTGTTACATGGTTGATGCACTTGCCATAAACTTTGAGAGTTGGCTGTAAGCTGCAGTTAACAGTCATATGCTTATCTAAACTTATCTATAGAAACCAAAAGTATGTTATTGACATAGCAACATGAATTATGACTCCAGTATTGTATTACAATCAAGCTCATAATTAAAAGGGGGTGAAGAACAGAACCTGTATTGATTGGAGTAGCTATCTAGTAATAAAGACTGACTCCAGCTTGTACAATATTGTTTGAGGAGATTGTCAAACGTCCTTCAGAATGACTCTGTTACCTTCTCCTGGTAGTCATTTGATTGGTCAAGGTGTAGGAGTTAATGTCTTGCTCAACAAAATGCTGCTATGGAGGTTTAAACCTTTTCAAAAAACTATGAAAGCAGAGACCAAGGGCATATTGGCTGTCATCTATGGAGACACGACCTTATAAACAGTTGCACTACCTCACCTATCCAGCCTGTGAACCACTCTTCATAGGCCCCAGTTTCTATCTACTATAACTAGTCTGAATGAAATCCAAGCAAGTGTTACTGTAATGCTATTTGAATAACCTAGCATGTTGTCCTGTAAATGATATTACTTGTAATAAGATTGATTGTTATCATCCAGATAGAGCAACTTCACACCCTGACCCATTTTATAAGAACATACGCAAGGCTTTTAATGCAATTGGACATAGCCAAAGGCTGTGTATATTGTATGGGATTACAATCTTCCATGCTTTTATTTGAACTTTAATTTAGGTTGAAGACGGTTCATCTTTCTTGAATGAGGTATCTAATAAGGTGAGGTGAAGACATAGAAATATCTCGCCATACAAAGCCAGACACCTTCGGGCTTTTTGAGAAATGTTTTAATAGTTTTCAGTTACAACATGCAGTATTTTTATTTTAATTTTGATACTACTGTTTTCCAGTGATAAAATGTGATACAATTAAGGAAAGTATATAATACACTTTTTATCTCAAGGTCCCTAAATTTTTCTCTAAACTGAACCCAATCTTCACCCTAACTCTAAATTGACATTAAATAAACCCTATTCACTTGCCAAACTGTAAAGTATACTTGGTCCAAATATAAGTATTGATGGACTCTATGGAATATTTAATTACTTATTCAAGCTTTTACTATCAAGCATAGCTCGTTCATCTGTGATTTTCATTGCCATACGGAATCATGGTTCTATGAAAATTGTTACAGCTGTAAAAATACGTAAAAGGGTGAAAGAGTTTTATTTTTATATTTGTCAAACAAGTACTTGCCTGTACCATTAACCCTTACTCTCGCACGCTTAAATACAGTCTAAGTCCGAATACGTCATGAAAAAATGTCCGGTTCCCCCTGGGATTCGAACCCCTGACCCCCGCTATCCCGATCCAATGTCCTATGCCAAGCCACCGAGCGTGGCCTGCCCGGGCAGCAATTCCCTGATCATTTATATCCGCCATCTGTGACGTATTCGGACTTGGGCGAATTCTTGATTTCTTACTGTAGTACTTTGTAGTACCTAGGAGGGTAAGGGTTAAGTGATGCATATATACTACACGTTGATGGTACTGAACAACCCTTACTCTCGCATGCTTAAATACAGTCGAATAAAGTCCGAATACGTCATGAAAAGATTTCCGGTTCCCCCTTGGATTCGAACCCCTGACCACCGCTATCCCGATCCAATGTCCAGCTATGCCAAGCCACCGAGCGTGGCCTGCCCGGGCAGCAATTCCCTGATCATTTATATCCGCCGTCTGTGACGTTTTCGGACTTACGCGAATTCTTGATTTCTTACTGTTGTACTTTGTAGTACGTAGGAGGGTAAGGGTTAATCGAAGAATTTTATTTTTAAAACAAAATCATACCTTAAATTTCCAAATCATTATGTCAACATAGAAAAAGCAACACAAAACAAAAACCACCAAGGAAGCTAATATGTTTAATTTAATATTGAATTAATTTTCAAATATTGTCTCTTTCTTTAAATATCTGAAAATAGTTTTATTTCTTAAAATGTCAGTTTTTGACTTTTGTACACTTTGTTATATTTAGGTTAAACTGCCAACAGCACTAAACAATAGATTTGTATTTGAACTAAATTAATAAGGCAAACATTTTCCAGAATATTGTGCATTTTAAAAAGGAATAATTTAATAAAGCATTTGTAAATAATTCTGATTTGTAATAAAATGTCAAAATATCAATTTTATCATCCTTATTTTACTTTTTAATCAGGTCAATCTGCCAACAGCACTACAAAATAAATTTGTACTTGAACTGAATTAACAAGGCAATCTTGTAAGCTTTATTTGGAATACATGCTACTTGATCTATAATACCTTAACTCATTCCATGAAACTGGGTTAGAAACCGGGCGAGGGGTTGGATATCACACCAGAGAACACCAGGAACCATCTCATTTTGAGAATAAAGAGGAAACATTTCTGGGCTGATAAGAATCATTTTAAATCATCCAAAACAGGTATTACAAACAAGAAATGCACCTCAATGATCTTTGAATAGAAGTATTTGCTTTACAACAGTATTAAAGTTATCCAAATGTTTAGTAACTGTTTTTACATTGAAATTTTGCAACTTGTATCTTCCCCCCTGGATAAGTAATTCTGCGGTAATTACGTGGGACAGATTAAATCAAATGCAAAAATGGATTTGATATCTTAGCAAATAAAATGACTAGTAGTTGCTAGGTTATGTCAATACCGAGTAGAGTTGATCTGTGAGGATGTATTGGTTGTACATATCTTTGGGGAGGGTTTGGGTTAATGACTTCTATTTTTGGAGTAAGCGCATGTTATGGCACATAGATGTTTGAATCTAATGAATCTAATTACTTTTTAAGTTTTAGTTTTTGCACAAGAAAAAGTGACTGCGCATACTGTTAAATCGAAATTAGTAATTCTTGAAACTTAAAGCTTTAAGCTATTTCTTGCCTTACCTAATGAATCTAATTATGGTATAGGCAATGAGAAACGGTGAATACACACTGTAAATCAAGATATTTTATCAAGGCATTTTACTAAGACTTGCTGTTCTGAAAATGAAATACTGCTTATATGAAATATATAAATAGAATTTAATAGCAAACTGTATGACAACTTATATGATTTTTCAATATTGGAATGAAGGATTATCATGCCTTGGGTCAAATTGATGCTACAGACAAAATAGTAACTGAGAGTGACCCATAGAAAACTATATGGTATTTAATTTAAAACTAAATCGTCCAGTAGTTTACCACTATTTTCACTATAACTCATCAACCAAACACATAAATTGGAGTGAAAATTTACAGCAATAATGAGAACAATATAAGCTTTTTGTTCTTTGTGTTATCAAAATCTCCAATTCAATTTTGGAAAGTTAGATTTTCAGTAAGTGCTTAGAATATACACCTTTAAAGAAATTAAAATTCAATTTATAGACATTCATGAAATTTTACATCTAACTAAAAGTTGCAATGAAAATAGGAAATGGGATTATTTGCACTCTTTAAAAATTTGGCTTAGATACGAGATTGCGCCATGCTTGGACTAACGCTGGTAGAAATTTGCATATGTTAGTGCTCACCTATTTTGAATGTAGTGCTCTAAATTTAAATTTTTAAGGCATACAAGGCAAAAGAATAATACTCTTTATATTTAAACTACTGGTGCCATGATTGATACATATTTAGATATTTTGTTTACTCATGTCTTGGAAATTTAAATCTAGGGACACGTAATTATATAAATATTCTGTGTCCAAAATAGGAAACAATCATAGTTCTGTTAGTTTAAACTTGCAAGATTGCTGTCTCGTATATATATCTTTAAAATTTAAAATGTGGGATCTTCTAATTATGCAGGTTTCCCTCTCTAAATATAGTTTGCCATATATCAACCTCTACTTTCGCATCGCTGTCTCACTTTAGCATTCTTAGTGTGAAAAGTGATATGACAGGAGTGTGGTATGAGTTACGTCAGGTGATTGAATATACCTGGCTAATGTTTAAGATAAGGTGTTTAAAGTTACGAGAACATACTTAATGTTGCATATTTAACCCATATATTGCACAGGTTTAGAATGTTACCAGGGGTTGAGGGGATTGTACCATAAAGTGATGAAAATGTAAGGCCTGCACTTTCAAGAGCTTGATTTAGATGAGACAAATATCTCCACAAATATCATTTAATTTACGAGAGCATTATATAGTATGGACCTTCATTATGAGCAAATTATTGAAATAAATATGGGGTCACTAAAGATAACATAATTTATAGGAGTTCTGGTGAATGTAAAATCTAAAAGAAGGAAATTTTTGTAATCTGGGAGCAGGGTTTGTGCATTTGGTGAGATAAAATCATTGAAATATAAGGTAGGGTCATTTGGTGAGAGTATGATTTCTGCAGCTTAAGGTAGCTTTAACGGCTACGGTGTCCTGCACAGAATTTGTTCAAAATTTCACAGAATGTGGAGAATGATGAAAAAAACTTGTATTCCAAATTTAGATTTTTTCCGTCAAAGCGTTTTCGAGTAACGCTATTTTTTAATTTCCAATTTCCCATAGACTTTGTACATGGCATATTTGGCCACCGTGAAAATTTCACAAAATTTGTCAAATTTCTGAAAAAAATACTATTTACAAAAGATTTTTTTTCTCTAGTAGTAGTTCATAAATGAAACCAATTTTCTTTTCCTTGCATTGTAAACTGATCACAGATTGTCATAAATTTTGATTTAAAGAAATTTCTTTCATCGTTTATGTACGGGAGACTTCTAATGTTTCTACTTCCCTAATTTTATTGCGTTAATTTCTAGAAACACTGAATAGCCAGATTTCTCAGAATTTTCATTCATACTTCCCATGCTTCAATTTTAACAAACAAGGTGTCAAATGAAAGCTTATCAAATTTGCAACAATCTCTCGTTGGCTTTTAAAATTAAAGTGTTTCTAGAAAATTTTATAGGTGTTTGAAAAAATGCCTAAATTTAGGAGCTAAAAAATCAATTTTCTTGATAATAAAACACTTTATGGCAAAAAGCCCACAAGAGAATTTAGCTATTGTGATCCTACACCAGCCCCTAAAATTTGAATATCATAGCACATTCCCTCTTGACATGAAAATTCAAAAACTCTTGTTTTAGGGAATTTTCAAAAAATAAAGAAAAACATAAGAAATTGGCCGAATATTATAAAACTTATGAAATGTTACCATTGAAGGGTTTTCTTTAAATGGAATTAGGTTTTAGTTCACATTCCCCAAAACTATTCGCTTTATAGCTAATTTTCTGACATGTGTAAATAGCCGTTCAAGCTACCTTAAACAAGAAAGAAACCTGAGGGGAAAAATATTGGTGATTGGAGGGGAGGAGAACAGTTATGGACTTTGAACAAGTATAACATTTTCTTAAGGACATAACAAAATTTAACAAATTTGGGAAATTTTTTTGTAAGCTGGGAGCAGGGTTTATGCACTTGGGTGAGATAAAATCATTGAAATATAAGGTAGGGTCATTTGATGAAAGCATGATTCTAGAGTTTAAGTGAGAAAGGAACTTGAGGGGAAAATATATTGGATTGGATAGGTGAAGAACAGGCATTGGCTTTAAAGGAGATTAACAATTTCTTATTACAGGGTGTCCAAATAAAAACGCAACAAACTTTGAACTTTTCTTTTGAGAGAACAGAGCATAATTGTGAGCAAACGTTATAATAATATAATAGAGTAGACCATTGGCTTTTACAAGATTTTTGTTTTGTTTCATTTGGATCTCTGAATCAAAAGTTTTTGCACATTTTGTAAAGACCCGAAAAATTTTGATGGTCTTATTTGTAAATCTGTAATGATTCATCTCTGGTGACGTAATGGGGCACACGTTGAATGGAAATTGCTAAAAACATCACATGATTAGGAGAAGCATCCCTTGAACCCATTTCATGACATAAGGGCCCAATTTAATGAGGATCTGCTGGTATTAAGCAGGTTGTTGCGTCTGGTTGAGTCAACCTGTTGCGTCCCCTTGACAGGCCAGATGAATCACTAACTCCATTGAACTCCTTTGTCTAAGGATTTTTTCGTGGTTTCTGTTAAAGACTTGTGAATAACAGTATTATTGGTTGACATCTTTCATAAGAATACCTTTTTTAGTAGAAAATGTATCCTAATTTACCCGATTGCCTCACCAGAAGTACAGATTCAAGGAAGATGAGAGTATCAGGAAGATCTGTACTTCAAATTTGAAAATGTTGACCTGTTTCAGTTAAAGATGAACTTAAAATATCACTTAATGATAGGTACAGGTTAGGTAAGATTTGTTTAGATTGATTTTGCTCTGGTTGGTTGCAGAATACCGCCATATTCTCCTCATTTTAATTTTGCATTTCTTTTGCTGGAAGTCTAATCTCACAAATCGGACCAAAGTAGATTTAAAGGGCTTTCTTAAATTCTTCATATCTTTGGACTGGAGTGGTAAAATTAAACGGGATAAAAAGCATGTTGTAGAGTAATTACTTCACTTATGAAAAACATATATCACTATGACTTAATCTTTTGGCAACTATTTGAAATATTTTTTTATTTGCTCGTTGCATTAATATTGGGACAAGCTGTAGTATTGACCTTAAAATATAGGGTCTCTAAGTTAAAAAAATATGTATTTATTTTAAAATGGTGTATAGATATCTATGAGGTTTTATAAGTGATAGATGTTTGGTGTTCTCATTAACATGTTAACTTCATATGGGACAGTCCTCCTGGGTTAGAAATGATGGAAGTGAAAAACAAGTATAGATGTTTCTGTCCAGGTTTGTGCATTCTAATCTGGTATTACCAGTCACCTCTAGGATGTGTAACCTACTTTTAATCTGCCATACAAAGGAGAAACACAGTATGTGTTAAATATAAAACATCAAATTTCACATCAATTTCTCTCACATAAAAAGGCTGTATGTACATATGTATGATAAAGTAGATACTGCCTTCTGTCATGAGAAAGTGTTGATTATCTGCTAGATGCTGCTTGAATCTGCCAAGTAGCTTACATGTTATATGAATACACATACGTCTCTCCTGCTTTATGAGGTATTATAATGGTTTGATAGGTGAATATTATTTGTCTCCAAATAAGGTTAATGTGTACGAGATACAGATCCTATCTTATTCAATGTTATACAGTTGGGTAAGTTTCTATAAAATGTCAAAAAGTAGGTCCAACTTGTAATGCCCAAATAAATATCGTAATTTGTAGTCAAAATATTTTTCAGGTTTTTGTTGTTTCCACCTGTTGTTTATTCATACTGAACACCTTACAGTTATTTTTAAACTCATTTAATTCCCCATAAGTAATGTTATGCTCCTACAGGGCAGGTAAAAACTAGTAAAGGCAGTTTGAACAAGCTAAGCTTTCACAGAGCTCTTCAACATGGATTGTTTCCCATGTGGCCCCTTGTAGCTGGAGTGTGTGTAAATGCAGAAAGAATGTGTGCTGGGAAGGCTTAGGTTTAGCTCAGTGAGGTATTTGTAGTGTCTTGAAGAAAATATTTCACAGATGATAATGATTATATAAAAACATTCTGTATGGTGGTTAAAACTTTGCCAAAGTTGTTGCATTTTTAGAAACTCAATGCATGGCATGTCATGATTTGCTCTAAACATGGTCTTAACATAAAACTGATTCATTAAACTGATGATAAAATGTAAGTTTATTACAATGAATTTAGCAATGATCATAAGCTGAATTTAATTCTTATGTTTTATGCCTTTTAAAAGATCTGAGTCTTTTTCCCTGTGTTGTTAATTCATAGCAAACACCTAGTTATTGTAAAGCTTCATCTCATCTCACCTTGACTCCTCATTGTATTACCCACAACCAATGTTGTACACCTGCATTCATACGGACGGTTTATACGAGGAGATAGTGAGTAATCTTAGCTTGCATAAAGATTCCTAGATGATGCAATTGATTGCATTCCTTGTGGCCTCTTCTCTTGTAACTTGAGTCTGCTGAAAATTTGCAGGAATGTGATGGAAAGGTTTGTTTGTTTATCCAGGTTGGTTTGTTGCAGACACATGACTGTTCATGGTTAAAGTTATAGAACACCAGACCTATGCAAAAAGCACAAGCCTGGATAGTCCATGAAGGACTAATAAAGACACCATGCTGGCCAAAAGCAACTCCCAATCCAACTCAGCAACAAATGGTGTACAATTTTACTCTTAGCCCTTACTTCGTGGGAAAAGAAACAGGAAATTCTAATCTCATGCCTTGTGTTAAGGCTTGGATCCAACTGGAAGTAGATTATTTCAATTAGATGTTTTTTGACTTTTACAAGGTAGACTGTTCTTTTCGATATTTAATTTATGTTCAAATCAATATGTAGAATTTAATATTTTTTCTGGAGATGCTTTTCTTTTAAAAGGCTCAAAGTCAATTCGTTGTGCACCTGCATTAATTAGGAGAGTTAAAGGTATTGCCTACGACAATGACAGTGATTTGTTGTCAATCTCATCTTATCCCACTTTAACCCCTTTTTACAATATATTCCTCACTAATACAAGTAATGTTGTGTATCTGCACCAGTCAGGACTTTTGAATGCAGTGTTTGGATAAAGTAAACTGACATAAGGATTCCTAGACAATTCAACAGTGTTTCACATGTGGCCTCATGTAGTTGGAGTGTACTTAAATGCAAAAAATTTACTGGAAAGGTTTTGCTTTGGGATAAAATTCAGCTTTATTGTATTTCCAAATAACTCTTTACAAAATTTAAAAGAATTATACATTTGTGTTTGAAATTGTCTGATTATGAATTAATAAGTTTATAAAAGACCTATATTTTCCTTTTTCGTAACTTGCCAAAAACATGAATTTTCACAATTAAAACTCCCTGGTTTGGAATATTGAATTGTGTTATTTTTTACCATGCAAAGAGGTTAGATTGACAGTACGCATTTTTAAAAACAGAATAATGTCATAGTTATGAACTGTTGTTCCATTGTTAACACCTCTTAGCCAATGTGTTGGAATCCTCGTCTCATCTGACTTCTGCTTTTCTTGTTAGGGCTGATCCATATTTTTAATAATAATAATAATAATAATAAAACGGTGCTTATGAAGCGCCTAACACCGGAGTCTCTAAGCGCTATACAATCATAAGAAAACTAAACAGTTACATACAAAGACATAATATACAAAAATAAAGTTATACATACATGTACATACATATATATATATACTAAGCAAGGCATGAACAAAATACAGTTACATGTATATGAAAACAAGGAAATTATTTACCAAAAGCAAGTTTAAACAAATGTGTCTTAAGGCAAGATTTAAATTGATTGACAGTTTGACAATTCTTTACATGAAGTGGCAGAGTGTTCCAAAGGACAGCAGAAGCTTTTTGGAAAGGTTGCGTGCATTCATAACAGGTTGAATCGACACATTGGCAATTTCAACAGATGGTAAATAAGAGGATGTTCGGAAGCGAGATGTTACATGAATTACTTCAGTCTTATCCTCATTTAATTTCAATCCATTTGCAGTAGACCACGATTTAACATCATTTATACATTTCTCAAGTTTGGAAATAACAAAATTATTAATATCCGAATCCCGTTTCAAAATAACATAAATTTGTGTATCGTCCGCATATAACATTTTTCCAAAGCCATGAGATTCAATGATATCTTCAATTGGTGCAGTATACAAAGTGAACGATAAGGGACCGATAACAGAGCCCTGTGGCACACCTTCAAGTGGTACATGGGGTTTGGATAAACATCCATTTATAATAACAGATTGGGAACGATTCACAAAATACGATTTAAACCAATTCAAAGCGGATCCGGAAACACCATATCTACTATGCAAGCGGTCAAGAAAAGAATTGTGACTAATAGTATCGAAAGCTGCAGAATAATCCAAGAGTATCAAGACAGCTTCATCACCTTGGTCAACAGCCAACAACAAGTCATTATAAACACGTTGAAGTGCAGTTTCAATGCTATGGCAAGATCTATAAGCCGATTGCGTTCTGCTGCAGAGGTTGTTTGAAGATAGATACTCTTGAATCTGAGAAGCACAAACACATTCAATTGTCTTTGCAAGAAACTTAAGATTGGCAACAGGCCTATAATTTTTGAATATTTCACAATCTAATTTTGGTTTCTTTAAAAGAGGTGTAATTTGTGCAAATTTCAAAACATCAGGAAAGCTGCCATTTTGAATTGATAAGTTAATAATTTTAGTAATGATTGGCAACAACTCTTTCAGGCATTTCTTTAGCAACCACGTTGGAATAGGATCCAGACTGCATGAAGTTGAAGACGATTTCATAATAATTTTGCTGACAAAAGCTTCTGAAACATGTGCAAAATCGGAAAATGTAAAATTGCATTGTTCTTGAATTGGAACAGAAACTTTGTTTTGGGGCGAATTGTTGAGGACATTTTTGATTTTTTGAATTTTGTCTGTGAAGAAGAAAAACGTTCAGCTAAAGCGGAATCAGAATCGTCAGAGGGTAACACCTTAGATTCTTTTGGTGTACATAATTTGTTGATTTTCTGAAACAGTTGCTTAGAAGTACAGTCTTTTAATTCTTGGGAATGGTAACTTTGTTTATGAGTAAACCAAATATTAAATGCAACAGGTCTTTGTTGTTAGAATTGCAGTGTATACGTAGTAAATAAGCTCGACTAACATAGAGATACTGAAATTTCTCAATTTGTGCTGAAAAAGTTACAAATTGATTTGATAGTAAGTGTAGGTTTCTGTAGCTAAAACATTGTTTCCACTCGTCCAATTCAACTATTTGTCTCCTGATAGACACTTTGAATTAAAAAATATCCTCGCTCCAGAAGTGTGGCGAATATTCATATTCTAATTCGGTAGCATTATCCTTGTATTTTTAACCATATCTGGTATGTCAGTTTGAAAAAACTAAACGATAAATGTTCATGCAGAAAGTCAGTAGTTGAATTAAATGAGTGAATATGGTAATTGCTGTCAGAGATGATGAATATATTCAAACTCCTGAAACCTAGTCATTAGTTAGTCAATTATGTCATTGCCTTCTTTCGTAACATTATAAAAAACATAAATGTTCATACCGTATTGTTCCTATTAATCGTCCATGCTCAATTAAACGCCTCCAAAAAAAGAGCAAAGAGAAGTTTTAAAAAACATAATTTTGAAGCATTTTTGTATATCATTAAGCTTACCAACAATCGTAACAGAAAACGGTAACAGGAAGTTAAACAGTGAGGTGAATATTGTAAGCATTTTCAGAACTTCCAGATTATCAGATTCCATATAACAGTAAGTTGTCATAATTGTTGAGCTTGCGTGACAATATTATGCAAATTTGACGTTGAAAATCAGTCTCTAATAATCGACCACCCTAATGAAATACCACCACCCATTTTTTGTTTATTTTTAGTAAAAATCTCTAAACCAAGTTGTTCTAAACCTCACAGCCTTTCCCAATTCAACTCCTCATTTAGCATGTATAACCCACTTTTAATGCTGTGCACCTGCAGTCCTGAGTGATTTAGGTGGTAAACGAGCTAAGCTTACACAGAGAATCCTTATCTCCTCACCATGCTCAATGGATTGCTTCCCATGTGGCCCCTTGTACTTGGAGTGTGCGTAAATGCGGAAAGATGTCATGATCGAAGGGTTTTAGTGTGTTATATATATAAGCTTAAAATATTGCAATTGCCATTAATAGAATCATTAAAACAGTTAAAAGGGCTGTTTGTTTTCATATCAAATAACAGGGGAGTTATAATGTAATTGATTCTATTTAAAATCCTGTTGCACTGAAGATTTAAATGGTACTTAATGGAGGGGAAGTTAACATTGCTATATGTTTAACCTTTACTACTATCTCTCTAGTATTATTATTAGCATAAGTTTTCTATAAAAGGTATCGAGTTAATGTTTCTACATACCTTTCAAGTAAATAAATAGTTTCTTTTTTCCATAGTGCAAAGCAGAAAAATCCTGGGCATTGCATTGCATTGTTACATCCAAAGTGCCTACAATTGGAATTATTGTCTCTTTAAATAAGAGCTCTCCCCAAATAAATCATGTGGGGGCTAAAGGGTATTTGCCAATATGAGGGAGGATGAGTGGTAAAAATCATTAGAAATAGGCTGATTTTATGTGAATTTTACAATCTTGCAGGGGGGGGGGGGTCTGCCCCCAAAACCACCCCAGGGCACGCCAATATATTTTACTTAATTCAAATGTTTTGTTAGTTGGAAGTACTTCCTGAAAATGCAATAAAATCAGTAAGCGCCACAGAATTGAAGTTTACATTGGTGGTCGTGGCTAATGTCTTTAATCATGTACTTGATCCTAAAATAACTTCTTAAATAAATTCTTAGTCACTGAGTGTGATTTAACTTCCTAATAAGGAATTTTGGCCATCCATTATGAGACAACAGATGACAGTGCGTTCAGCGTGAAACGCTGTGGAGCCGCGCTTTCAAAATCACGGCGCGATGCAGGTATACGCACACATCCGGCGCGAACAGCTTTACTGGGTTTGGAATATTTCATGCTTGAATAGGGGTGTACGTTTTTCCCAATGATAATGTTTATAATTTTTGGCAATAATTTACATCGTTTTTAGTTTTATAATGACTAAAATTTGTGACTAAGAATGAGAATAAAAGATGGCGATTTATTGTTTTGCCTGTCATCTATCGTCTCATAATGGATGGGCGTACATTATTTTGGGAGTAATGGGTGCCCCCGCAATAAATCTTATCTTTTATTCTCTAAATAACAAGTATACTACTATCTATTGAAGATGTCCAGCAATACTTGTTATCTATGAATACTTTTACAGTACTTGGTTCAGACTGTTGATTAACAATCCTCTTGCAGCAATCATCTAATACTAACAAAGTAATCCCATATTTGTCAGCAAATAAGTTTGACGTTGGTAATTCCTAGAAATTGACACCAGTACAAATTGTCTCTCAGTGTTTATAAACAAAGCAGGGAAAACACTTGAGGTTGAGAGTGGGTGGGTGGATGCTGACTGATTTGAATAGTGTAGTGAAATATAATGTTAACTACTGTCTACTGAAGATATCTAACCACATTAGCAATATATTCTCATACACTACATTGAAACTTGAATTAAAACAGTTCTTTTACTCAATTTAATGCACATTATTAATATCATTAAGTTTATTTTAAATATCAGAAAGTACCTATACGTAATGAAATTATGTCATGGTGTGCAGGTGATACCCGACCCGTTGATTGTGACATTCAGATTTAATGTTGATGAACAATACTCAAGCAAAAGTCATCAGGTATCAAGTGCAGCAATTGTTATCCGGCAAAGGACTGGTAATTTGACTGAGAATGCGGGAGTCAAGCCAGTCAAGCGATATTCCTTGAGTATGCACAATTTGGCGGAAAAAAGTAAGATATGTGTTGCATTGTAGTCAAGTTATTGGCATGCAACTAAAATGCAGAGCTTGGTCACGATTGCGTAGAGTCGGTCCAGGCATGACCCTTAACACCCCCGTGGCACAATCCTTTTTTGAGGGTGCACATAGTCCCATTTCCTATCTGTACTTTCTTTAATCTATAACTGCTATATCAATCCTGAAACATAAAATGTATATCTATCTACTGAAGATTCCAAATTAAATTAAGGAATGAAAAATGGTCATCTTATCGAAAGTAAAAATATTGTGCCAGACTGTTTTACAATTTCTTAGAGAAATCAGGTACTGACATGGTATTCGTGTATTTGTCAATGACAAGGCTTATTCTTAGTAATCAACACCGAGACTAGACAAGACAGGGAAAAAACATTTGGGGTTAAGAGAGTGGGTGGACAGAAGGTGATTAATTGACGTAGTGCAGAGATTTGTTCATGAAATATCAACTGCTACTGAAGGAGAGGGTGTAAAAAGACATTTTTGATGTTTAATGAGTTTTAACAATATTATAGGCCTACTACTTCAAGATATTTAATGATAAGAGTAATGATTAATGGTTTATTCAATTCTGTTGATAATATGCAACAAACGACGCCTATCCATGCGCACTCTTTCACACGCACTATTCCTTGTGCATAGGTGCATAGTGCGTGTTAAGACTGCAGGTCAATTGGCATCAATTGATGCATATTGACAAGACTTTGAATAAGCCACAATGCAGCTCCTTCGTGATTTTTGTTTACTTTTCTGATTAGGCTATGTTTTAATTGGTGATGTGCTCTTTAGGTGTTAATTGTTTCTTTCAGAAAATTGGTTCTTTCAAAGTTGTACCAGTCCAACCAGTTCCGATGTCCCTGGTTTTATACACTTCACTTATAGTTTGTTCACCAAGTTTTAGGTACTCATTTATTTCTTCATGTTGCACTCAGAGTGTATATAGACGTAGCAGGGAAAAGTCCCCGGAAAACACTTGAGAGAAGTGGTTGGTTGATAAACGATATATAATTTGGAAAAAAATGTAGAGCTATGTTAATGATACAAACTACTATAAGATACAACCACATTTGTAAAATTATCCATACATTACTTTCCAGTTTTATGGGAGATTTTTATAGCTATGTTTGGTTGATTGACTAATATTAATTAATTTGAGCTTTCTGCATTTGTGCACATAATATTGAATTGCTTTATTTTATTTCAGGACACACTTCAGATCTTTCTGCCTTCCCACTATGTCCTGATTGTCAGGTTGTTTAATTTATTCATGTATAGTTTAATAGGTTTGTGATATTGAAAAAATAATAATTGCTTTTTGTTTAGCACATCTGTTTAGCAGAATTGAGTAAAACCTGCAACTCAAGAGTTTGATATAATTTTTGAAGTGTAAATATTGTAATTTTCCTTCCCTAAATCTGCAGTTTTTGTAAGCATGAAATATACCATACTTTGAAAACAAAAAATTTAGATAAATGAAATAACGTAAGTTGTATGCAAGTAAGATATCTAAACCATATTTTCACTGGATTTGTAGTAAATATGTCTTTCATTATGTTCTTTAGTTTATAATATCCTACATATTATATCTGATACTAGAGGTAACATTTTTTATTGGGAAAAATATTCTTCTCTTTTAAACTATGAATAAGCAAATTCAAACTTGCAATATTAGTATACATAGTCGTTGATTCACAATTATTAATTTTGATTTCATTTGTGTTAAATATTAAATGATGTGTCAGCCCACATATGTGATAAACGTCAAACCATTGTGAAGGAGAGATGTAATTAAATTGTAATGAACCTGTTTGCAGAGATAATGTTGTTAGAAATGTCGGCATGTTTATGCAGTCTTTTTGAAATTGAGGTTTCTTTTAATAATTTCTAATTGTGAATTGAAAATGTGAGCAGTTGTATGCTTTTAGGTTTTCATAAGAGTTGTTGGTTTGAAGAAACACGGAAGTGAAACTAAAGAAACATGGGTGTGTCAGTGTTACTAAGGAAATGAAACCAAGGAAGCCTTTTATTTAATTAAAACAAAACCTGCACTTTTTATATTTTAACAGAAACTGGAATTGTAAAATAAAAATGGGTTCCATTTTGGTTGTAACATTGATGTTATCAAGTTACCACTCTTTTGCTTGCTATTGTTAGAGCTAGAGGATAAATCTGGACAATCTAAATTTTGAGACAAGACAGGTTACATCAGGTACAATGTTTTTAAATATTTAAATTTATTTTCTATATGGGAGTAGGAATACTTACATATTAAGTTTACATGTTAGTTTTTATATAACAAATCTGTAAGCATAGGCAGGGGCGTCGGAAGAAAAATAAAAGTGGTGCAGCTACTGATAAAAGTGGTGCGGCCAGTGGCCCGATAGTTATCAGAGATAAGGAAATAACTGAGACCCAGAAGACAACATCTACTAAAATGAATTCCTACATTGCAATGCTGTAGTTATTTATACTAGGACTTCATATAATAAATCACATCAAAATCAATTAAA
>JXSR01S025059.1:11646-22154 GCA_000969725.1 Ophiothrix spiculata
ATTTGTATACCTATTTTCCATTTGTTTTGTATTTACATAACAGCCTCATCCCCAGGGTTGCACACTTTCTTTTGCCTCTAAAGAGAAAACAAACAAGCTAAGATTGAAACCTTACACAATGCATTTCAGAGTTCAAGGTCAATCAGTTTAAAGTAAATTATACACATGCTAAAATAGTAACCTACACCTTTAAAAGTCAAGTTTGTTATAATGCATGGCTAGGGGGGCATTTTTCCCTCTTTTTGTAATTAGTTGTTTAAATAAGGGTGAGGAAGAATAGTGTTACATAATTGTGAAAAGAGCATGAAAGAAAACACTTCAAGTTGATGTATTATTGTCGTTATTTCAAATGATTCCCAAACATGAAAATTCAGAGCCTTACATAGCAAAACCTGTGCAACTTACAAGGTACATTGCATTTTTCATGTGCGTGTGATGTCACAACACTCCTGGGATTGTTGATTGTAAACAGTTTTGTGTACATTGTACTTCTCAATGACCTGTGATTGCATGAGGATTGTATATTTTATGTTTGAAATATATTTGAAATAATAATGATTGAACGATGGCTAAACTTGCTTCAAATTTTGGTTGTGGGAAGCCAAATTGGATTGTTGACTAGAAAATAAGGGGATCTATTGACTGTTTTGATGATATTCCACTTCAATAGTTAACAATCATTGAGTTCTGGTGTCCAAACTGTTTGGATAATGATGCTGTGACTTCATGTAGACGCAACAGCAAAGTGTTTTCTGGACCTGGACCGCCTCCAATAATGAAGTATCATGCTCAGAGTTCTGAGCTGTGCCATGTCGTGGCTGGTGCCAGATAGGCCCAGCCAGCACTCAAGTTGATTTTTAGTTGAAAAACACAGCACATAAGGCTCAAAAAGTTGCAAGATCAATGAAGAATCAGTAATTTTAATTTCTTACTACACATGGATGTCACCTAACCCCAAACGTTGCCTTGGTTCTACCGTAGAAAATGCAAGAATGATTTAGAAGAACTCTTTCAATACTGTAAACCAGGTTAATTTTTGCCAAGGATTTAATTTTGAAGAATTTTATTAATTATCTAGCGGAATGTCTCCCAGCCATAACATTCATTTTACGTTTTGGTCTATGTGAGTAAATTTCAGTTTGACATATACAAAATGGTCATAACTGTCTTCCTTTGCAAAAAAAAAATGTTCAACAAAGTCGAAAGTTTGAAAAGAAGTTGAGGCAATCAAACAAGGCCTTTTATTTGTTTTGAGTGTATTTTAGATTGGTGTATATTTAAACAAACTTGAGCTCTATTGTAATATCAGTTGTGTTCTACAAATTTGTTTGGGAAGTTAAACATATGTTCATTTTGTAAGGACAAACATCGTCATGATTCCATTTATCACTAAATGTCCTTTTTCTGTTAACTTGTTTTATTTGTGAAACACTGTGTGAACATATCATGGTGGCATTTTTTTAACTAAAGGTAGTGATATTTTATATTATATATGTTATTATTTTTGATAAATTACTAGTTAGTTATATTATGTTCATCTCAATAACAGCCATTTGTACTAATTTTGCTTCAGTGAGTTGTAGTGTAGCATAGAAAGCGTAACCCATCTCAGAACTAATTATAACAGCATTCTACAGCAACAATGGTCACATACTTTTGTAAAGCTTCAGAAGTTGGGGTGACTTGTATTTTATTCTATAGACCTTTTCAAAACACAACTTTATGAGAATTCCCAAAGTTGATTTTACACTTTCCGGTAATTGCCGACAGAAAAAAGTGACTCGCTAACACAATATCAATAATGTTAAGTCCACTTTCACGTTAACTGACTGCGTACAAATTCAAACTTGTAATGAGGGTTAGCACTTACGAAGCACTTTTAGTGTGATTGCCCTAATTTGACTTGAAATCTTCAGCTCAATCAGCCGGTTTCAAATCAAAATTTCACTCTTTGTGTCAGTGAGCATATGGTACCACCAGCCAAAAGTTGTTCAGAATTAGTGCAGCTGATAATGTATGGGTCTGCTTATATTTATTTTTCACTTTTATTGCACTGAAAATGCGAGAGAATTTTCAGAAAATTTTGTTGACAAAATCATGCATACTAATGAGCTTGTACATGAAAAAATGGCCATGTGATCAACGTTCTGGAGATTTCCGAATGGATTTTGAAAAGGTCTATACTTCCATTATCGTGTCTTGTTAAATATGTTTCAGACTCTTGCAACTATGTCTTTAAGTTTGGCCAGCTGATGGTGTCAAATAACATTGTTTTTTGTAAGCTAAAAATGCTGTTTTGTGAAATTTAGAACATTCAAGCATGATATTTAGTAATTTGCAATCATAGACCTTCACTGCTTAAGAGCAAATTCCAAAATTTGGAAAACAATGATTTTTAAGTTTTATTTTCCAAGTTGCATACATTGGTGACCGACAGGAGCTATGAACATCAGTTAGGCTCGCTAAAAAAGTAATTGCAATGACTAGTGGGACATTAGGATTGGAAAAATGTAATGGTTTTGTGTGCATTAAAAAAAAATATTTTGACGCCATCTTGCCTTGTCGACTGTGTTGATTTCAGCAGTCCACAATAAGATTTTTTTATTATATTGGAAGCCATCTGTGGCTATACTTTGATCAACACCAAATAGGCAGGCCTCTTCACACCGTGAATTGATACAGATTAGTGTACACGTTGATACAGATTAGTGTACACGTTGCTGAACACAGCGCAACTGCAGGAGACACAGCGCACGTTGTACATGTGACTTGTGTGCGTGTAAGTGAGATTTTGTTTACTTGCGTGTGAAGAAAAGCCTCATACTTCCCGACTATTTAGTGTTGATAAAGTATAGAAGAAGTGTTTCTGCTACATATTCCAAATATTTGTGAGATTTCTACATGGGTCAATGGATGTGAACTCTGACCCATATATGTAAATAACAGGACTGGGAATGAAAAATCAGTCTAGGTTTTTAGTGTTAATTTATCAACTTTAGGCATTAGTTACTATAATCCTGCACTTGATGTTTCAAAACAGGAAGTGAACCGCTATCTTGGCAACAAGAAGTCAGCACTACACTTGTTTGTGTTATGCTGTTAATGCCTTGATATGCATTTGACATAAGGACTCAATATGTAGAAAATTGTGACTTTTAATTCATATTGAATGCACAAGTATCATTTCTGTGCTCAGATCACTGTAATATGTGATGACTCACCCCGAAAATGGGGACTTTGCGACAGAAAACCTTTTCGAGAAATTGATGAAAATAGGCAGCAAATAATAAAGAAAATAATAAGAATTTCCAGCAGATTTTCTGTTGTTAAATTTGATCGCTTTGGTCAATTTCAACAAGTAAGGTGCCATTTTAAAGCTTAGAAAATGCTGTAACAGATGAAATGATAAAATTGAAATTGATATCATCTGCAAAGTCCCCCCTTACGGGGTGAGCCATTACATATGTATGCCTTACAGTATATAGTCTCAGTTGAAAAAAGTTCCATATCATGCTGCTCATGGTATGTTTGTGTCATTAAAAAATGTATGCCTGGCCAGGCTCGGTATTAATGCACCCCACAATGTAATTGGCTAATTTCACAGAAAATGAAACTTTTTTGACTACAAGGAAAAAATCTACTTTTTTATTTGACCATAAGCAGGTTTTTCATTCATATGTTTTGTACTTGGTACGTGAGATAGTATTTCCCAAACAGACATTGTGAAGTTTTTCCATCCGTATATGAATGAGCAAGACATGTTTTAATTCAAAAATGTCACAAACGTTACCAAAAAGTTACACCAAAATGTCACAAATGTTACCAAACAAAGCAATGCATTAAAATAAATCTTGATGATAGAATTTCCTACAACTTTATGAAATTATTTATAAATCTGTTACCCATCATCTGTATAAAGCGCAATACAAAATTTGATAACATGTCAGAAAAGTTTTACTTGTAAGTCATTTAAGAGCAAAAAACTATTATCCGTGCGTTGTTACAATGTTACCTAACGATACATGAACTCCAGTCAGGATATTGGCAATTAATTTAATTGTCAACCATCTACCCATCTGGTTCCCACCAGTGAGCACCATTATCAACAACAAACTCGTGGAATGAATATGTATATGCTAGGAGCTGAAGCCATTTAAAAGTGAAATTTTTTCACTTTTTTGGTCACACACGTTACTTTGGAATCGCCTAATTGTATTCTTTGCCGAGCATGTTCCCTATACATTAATGGGTTGAATCAGGAATAGACTTTGACTGAGCCAGGTTTGGCCTGCACGCAAAATAGTCTCTCATAGGTAAATATATCACTATAAATTATGTATAAATATTCAAACAGATGGTATTTGCATGGATTCATTCCAAAAAGCAATATGTTCAAATGTGTGTTTTTTCATCTCTATTCAGCTGTAAATGCGGCAACTTTTTCTTGCACTTGAAGCGAAATATTGTGCACAGGTTAAAATTCTGCAAATTGGTTATTGGCAGATTAGTTCATCTGGGCGATCTGGCCAAGTGTTGGAAAGAGTGAATGTTCAGAATTCTGTAGATTCATTTCCTATGTTTTACTCAAAAGATTTTCCAAGGTTTTTATTAAATTTTAGTTTACACTAGATTGTACATTTGTAAAAATGTTCTTACATTTTGTCAGTATTCAACAATGAGTTTTATTGATTTTGTAACACCACGGTGTTGACCAATTAATTGCGATTTTGGAATAAGAAAAATGTTTTTAAAAGCTAATTTTAAGGCCTTGCGCCCAAAGACATTGTTCGCCGGAGAGATATTTGTTCCCAACATTCGCTCAAACTTTATTGCCCAAATGAAGAACTAATGTCTTACAAGAGAAGGTATTGTTTGATCCCATCATGCATTGCTTCCTATGGAATTGTTTGTGTTGAGAATTATGTGAGTAGTAAGTTATGAAATGCCCATAAATCAAAGTTAATAGTTGTAATCATGCTTTTAGGGAATGTTTCATCACTAACTACTCGCATGACTTCCTGTACAAAATTTCCCATAGGGAGCAATGCATGATGGGATACACACAAAATCTTCTCTTGTCTCACACTGTGTATGAGTATAATTGTATAAGTGAATGCAAGTAAATATCTATTTCCGTTGGAGTAAAGTGTTCATGATAGGTATTCAAAAAAGTGTGAGCAAATGTGATGCGTTTCATCAAAAGGTACATGTTGGGTCCAAAAATCTAAATTGAGTTTTTGGCATGACTGTTCAATCAGCTTTAATATGATACCAAAATTAAAGGCATCAGACATTCGGTTACAGAGCTATGACAACAACATTGACGGATTTGAAAACACACTTCTGGAAAAAGGAGGTTTGAAAATCATGTCAATTTAAACTCAAGATATTGCTGGTTTTCAAAAAAACCTCTCCAAAATTCCATAGCAATTATGGCTTTTTCTGATTATGACTTTTTCTTGCCCAATTGACACCAAATTTGACACATATGCTCTTGAGAATGTAACAAAGACGATGATACCAAATTTGGTAGGCGAAGTTATCTGAATGCGCTGATATTTGCCATGATCAGAATCAACTTCGCCGACAAGTTGTACATTTTGATGTAACACGTCACAATTGTCTCCTCTGTGGGTATGTCTTTGGACGGAAAGCCTAATGTAATCATTGTATATCTTATTCATATATGTGACCATCCACTACAAACTCCAGTAAAGTTGGGCTCCAAGTCAAATTTGTTTTAGTGCAGATTAAAAAACACACTTTCAAATGACACTTGTTTCAAATTCATACAACACCCAGAAATACAGACCAGAGGATTTCTTATGTTTGGATGTTGTGATATAATTAGAAATTCAACCTTGGAAGTGATTTTTGACTATGCTCAGCTTCAATGGCCTGTATCACGTAATTTACTTCGCCGACCTTGAGGTACCTTTTGATATGGCTGGTCATATTTGGTACTGCAGCTCAAAGTGAAAGATGACAACCTTTACTAGAGGTTTGTGATGGACGGTCATACACATGAGAAAACTACGTTTCAAACAAACTTTGTTTCCATTTCACAAGTGTTGACATTTGCATAAAAAGTTGAAAGGTTCACAGTATGCTAATAACATTCATTATGCATACAGTCTATGTTGCATGTACGTATGCTGCTTTTACTTTCAATTTTTTGTGTAACTTGTTGGTTTTACATAATGCATACACAAGTTGAATTATGAAGAGTATTGAATAATGATCGAGTTTCACTTTTTTTTTCAAAATGGCACAGATATTGCCAGGAATGCCAAATATCAAGGGAAACTTTTATTACAGTTCTACTTAAGATCTACAAGTGCTGTTTGTTGATCTGTTTTGATCTTTGAACCATTTTCCTTCACTTTGTCAGATTTTTGAACATCCCTGAAAAGTTCCACGCATACAGTATGATCTAATCAAGGTTATTGACTTGTGGACAATGTCTTGATGGCACATTTCAAAAGATGCAGCAACAACCATGACAGACTTTGAAAGTATATTCTATAAACCTTGAGGTGAAAAAAAGCAGCCGATCAACGCACATAATCCTAATCAATCATTGCTAGTCTCTTACACAGTACCAAAATGCCAGCTTACAGTGTTGAAGAATTCAGGGGATAAGCTATGGATCTTGTAGCAGAGTCTGAAAGCTTTGTACTTTAAGGTTTATAGAGTATAATCAAGGTAATCAAGTTTAGTCTAAAAACCAACTCCAACAACTTATCCACTGTGTTCTTGATCGTGAGAGCAAAAAGCGCCAACAACAGGGACTGGTATAGTTATATCATTTTTGCAACAACCATGCCAGACTCTGAAACTATGAATTTTCTTACAAATTCAAAAATGTCACATGTAAAAAAACTTTTAATTGTGCCTTTTATATGTTAAAACAGTTCAGAAAATAAGAAAAAAACTGATGTACATAATGAAAGATGTTAGAGAAAAAGCTGTTTGTGCTAAAACATTTGTGTTCGTAATAAAATATGATATTGTTCCATATTTATTTGTGTATACTTGATTTCTATGTAACACACTTTATTAAGTGTGGCCGTCTACCTCAAACCTCCAGTAACATTGGCATGTGGTCAATTTTTTTTTTGTGGATTCATAAAGAACATGAGTGGAGTGGTGCTCTGGCAAAATGAGCGGAAAGTGGTGATTGAAGATTTTGAATAAATGGCTACTACACTGTATAGTAAAAATATGTTGAAAAGATCAAATTTGACATAAAACGCATTAATGCATTAAAGTGTCAAACTATACATCTCATTTTGAAGGTCAATTATACCGGGAAGTGCAATTATTCACAGGTAATTGATCACGTTTTGCTATCATACACTATAGTAATCAGTAACTTTAAAATCGATTTGCGACAATTTTTAACTGACAGATTTTGAATGGACTGCCTTGTTTTTCGATATCTAAATGAAGATTGTAGAAAAATCGTATGACATATATATCATTCGAAAGCTGAGATTATAGAGAATTAAAATCTGTCAAACTCAATTTTGAAAATCATGACTTTCCGCTCATTTTACCAGAGCACCACTCATATATCTTCAGCTTGAAAAGACATACCCATTTAAAACAAATATTTTCCCCGCTTCAATGATATACAAAAGTATGTTCTATCAAGGGTTATAACTGTCACAAGGTTAAAGGGTGTATCAGAAATTAGACAGTTTTACCTTATGAGGGTGGATAGACTCATCACCAGAACCAAATGCAATTTCAATGAAAAGACCTGTATTTCGTTTTACACAAACTTACTAGTGCACCAGGAGCATTTTAGGCCTAGTATCCATTGGCTGTTCGCATATTCCGTATTCCCTTGTCTCGTTTACTATTGTTTGTAATTGTGCGGCGCAACACAGACAATAAACTTTGTTCTGCTTGGTGATCATATCAGTGGCCTGTGTACGTCAGATATTCCTATTACCTGGTGCTCACCAAGTATGAACATGTTGATTGTTGGTGCTGCCAGGTCGTAAGAATCATCTGCTGTACATAGGCCACTAGTATGATCACTAAGCAGAATGAAATTTATTTTCTGTGTTGCGCCGCAAAATTACAAACAATAGTAAACGAGACAAGGGAATACTGAATATGCGAACAGCCAATGGATACTAGGCCTTAAACACCAGCCGTCGCTGGGACCTTCAATTGTTTCATGAAGGCAAAGTTATCATGGTTATGGTTTTCATTGCACTGTCATTTGGCAATTATATAAATAAGTAAATACAGGGGATATATAGCGCACTATGCCTGCCTGATTTGTAATTTGGCACACTACAGGTGTTCGCTGCCCAAGTAACCTCCATTCCATAATGAGCATCAATTCAGGTTCTGCGGCAACCTCTTTGGGTGCTGAACTTTGATCGGCCCACATATGCACATATGCAGCCCGGATCATCGCCCCGAGTTTCGTACGGGTTTCCAGAAAGACAATTCCAAGGGAATTTCAAGCAACACACATTTTGGTACCAGCAGGGTTAGAACTTGAAACATTCCACACTGCAAGTGAGTGTCTCATTGTTGAAGCTAATTTAACCAAATATTTTGGTTCTGGAGCAGCTTAAATATTTTTGGGTAGAGGACGCGCAACAAATTGCCTGTTTACCTAACTGTTTACTCAGATTTTCTGGGGTATTCATCAGCGGTATCACCCGTATATTTCAATGCATAAATAAAAAGAAAAGTAGTTCTTTAAAATAATCAGAATATCTTTTTAGTTATCTGGGGTCGATGTCCCAACCCCAACGGTTTCGAAATCCGCATATGTTTGTTTATACACTAAGTAAGGGCACAAAATTAAATTATTGAGGTTTAGTTAAAATTCAAGTTTTTTGAATCATGGGAGTTTCAAAATCTGATGACGTCACGTCCTACCCACCTGGAAATATACTGGCAATACCACGTATGAATACAACATGAAATCTGAGTAAACAGTTAGGTAAACAGGCAATTTATTGCGCGTCCTCCATCGTCTGTGATATACCACCGTTAAGGGTCCATTTCAGTATGATAAGCCATTAATGGGTCAAATGTCCATTACGACATTTAGGGGTCAGTTTTAGTGTATTACAACATCGCAACTTTTAGGGGTATTATTTTGAATATTTTACGACATTAAGGGTTGGAATTTGCTGTACATGATTTTGACATTTAGGGTCCGATTTTAAGGTGCTCTGACGAGCATGCGTACCACTTTCTTCATCGAGCGACACCCCCGGGTAAAAATTCAAGTAAGACCTAGGCCTATTTTACTTTCGTTCATATAATCTGCAAATGTATGGAAGAGATGACATACTTCGTCCTCTAAAGTATTTAAAAGCCTATTTTTGCCTAACACATCTTCCTGTTTTGCAAAGATCCTAGTCGGGCTTTGCTCACTGCACTGCTGAAGGAACCGTTTTGGGCTGCAAAGCACTGTTGTACAAGGAACCAGGTCGAAAAATCAGTGGGTTCCTTTAGGTTGAGAATCAGTGTTTTTGATCTTTAAAAACGACCAGGATCACACCCCATAGGAACTGAATAATTCAATGCCTCCCCAGCCAACAACAATCCGGGTCCACAATGGGCAAGTATCTGGGTCCCACATGGGCTAATTCCCACATCATGGACCCATTTCATGTTTGGTCAGGGGGCCCTTAAGGGTCCTAAGTGGGATAGCCCATATGGGCTCCATGTGGATTTACAAGGGACCTACATGGGTCCCATACAACATATATTTATGGGCCCCATGTGTGTCACTAATTGATTATTTACCAAATTATTCAGGACGTACCGATCTCCTACGTAGTAAACGGTGGTGTCCTCTGTAGAATACCCAGAGAGACACTAGGAATCATGCTTTTCACTACGCCGGGGAAGTAGTGACGTCACATTAATGATAATTAGCCCAACACATGCGATCTGGTGCCAAACAAATGATAATGTCCACTGATCATACGTATTAACAGATCATGAGGCGTACGTAAACATACAAATCATCCCGTCCTGGCTTGTGATCACAACCTTCAGTATAACAGGTCGACATGTTTTCCTCATTTTTGTTTTAGAAGAAAGTTATGGTATCAAATATGAGTCTGACTTTTTTCCCCATAGACTTAATGTGTAGTAAAACTGGTCATCCTGTTTGTTTGGAACTAAAACGCATGTGTTGGGTGATTTACATAAATCATGACGTCACTACTTTCCCGGCGTATTATGACTATTATAAATAGTCTGTGTGAAATAAGAAAAAGTGCAAAATGGAGTCTGCACAATTGTTCTTGACTGATTCTTAGTCTTTGAGACCCATAGATTCCAGAACTACATGATGCAAAATTCGCACCATTGAGCATTTTTAAAAATCCAATATAAAACAAAATGGTTACCAAAACAAGGGGTGATATTTCAAAATTGGTCGAATTTTGTTCAAAACCACACCAACATGTTCCTCTCATCACAAGGAAGCAGAAAAAGTATACTTTTACCTATGTCTG
>JXSR01S025062.1:4563-23001 GCA_000969725.1 Ophiothrix spiculata
TAAATGCATACAAATTTCTGAAAATGCTTTCACATCACTTAAATAGCATTTCCATGTCAATATCTAATCATAGTGTCACATTTGACTTTGTAATTGACATTTTTAGACATTGTTAGATAATTGTTATTGTACTTAGTTGCTGTGATTAAACAGTCATTACAAGAAAACTCAAACTCCATGAGCTCCCCTCTGCAATTATATACTAGAAAAATTATCTAACAATGTTTAAAAAGTCAACTACAAGTACAAGGTCAAATGTGACACTATGATTGGGATATAGACATGGTAATGCTTTTAAGTGATTTGAAAGCATTTTCAGAGATTTGTATGCATTTATATTTTACAGAACTTAACAGAATGGAGCTATTGGAGTTGGGGTTTTCTTATTCTGGCGTATTAAATTGTTCACTTAATTCCGCACTTTTTTTACAGTATTTATGTTGTTTTTAATGCCCTTGTTGGAGCAAAGTGGTATCATCAGCAAACAATGAAGTCTAGACTAGATAATGTATTATCAAAAAAGAGTACATTTTTTAAATGTCATAACGCTAAATGTGACATTGTAAACTCATGATATGGAAGATGAAGCAATTAAAATTGGGCTCAACGAAAAGGCGGTTTGAGGATATGCTTATGAATTCCGCTCTCAATTTTTTTTCCAACATTTAAGAGATTCACTTTTCTGTAATGGACTCTAATCACAAAAATATTCTACATTAAAAAGAGTATTAGATAACAAAGAGCTGTTAGGGTGCACCATTTGATATTCAGGGGGGCATGGAAGTTGGAGTCGAGTCAAGTTTTTTAGCCGAATTCGGCGGCAAGGTTTTTTATTTCATTTTTTAATGTTTTTTTCTTCATGTGGGTGGGGAAAGTAACCAACTTCTTCTGTCAACCATGAAATTCAAGCTGAAGCGTATCAAACGACAAAGAAGACCAATCAGATATGATATGAGTAAGATCGACGACAGCTATAGAGTTGAAGTGAAGAATCGTTTCAGGGTCCTGTTTGAAGATGATCCGGAGGAGTCCACTCCTGAAGAACTGTGGCAAGAAATAAAAAGTGCAGTTGAGGAATCTGCCAGAAAGACACTTCCTAAGAGAAAGGGCAAGAAAAAACCGTGGCTTTCAGATGAAGTCTTCACATTAGCAGATCAAAGAAGGATGGTGAAGGAAAGAGGACTAGACAAGGACATGGGCGTCATTTCATTTTGAAGTGTGGGGGGGTCCGAGGGCAAATTTTTTTGGGGTCCGAGGGCAATTTTTCAAAACCGTGGGGGGGGGGGGACACCTAATATTGTGAGGGGGACACACAAAATAGTGGGGGGGACGTGTCCCCCCTGTCCCCCCTGAAATGACGCCCATGGACAAGGATAATCACCGCCAGAATTATCGTGTAAGGAACAGCGTAACAAATAACACCAAAGACATGTTCAGAAACATCAAACAGCTGACCAATAAACCAATCCATAGGCTCAATATGCTAAAAGATGAAGATGGTAATATCCATACTGAACAGCTGAAGAGGGAGATATCAAAGCAAGATGGAAGCAGTATTGCGAGAAATTGTATGCATCAAAAGAAGGAAATACATCAGAGGATAATGGCCGTACTAGTGATCCAGATAATGCTGATGATCTCGATATCCTGATGGGTGAGGTGGAACAAGCAGTTAAAAGACTCCGGAATGGGAAATCTCCAGGAATAGATAAGATCCAGGCTGAGTTGTTGAAGGAAAGCGAAATAGAGGGAATTGCAGTCATCCACAGACTTTGCAATAAGATTTGGAGAAGCAAGGAATGGCCGGAAGATTGGAAAAGGGCAGTGTTTCTACCTCTACCAAAGAGAGGAGATACAAGGGAGTGTGCCAATAATCGTACCATTTCACTCATTTCGCATGCTAGCAAGGTACTGCTTCACATCATTGCAGAAAGAATCAGGGAACATCTAGAAAATAAGCTACCACCAGAGCAAGCAGGGTTTAGGAAAGGAAGAGGAACTAAAAATCAAATTGGAAACCTGAGGAATCTAGTGGAGAAAAACATGGAATTCCAGCAGCCTTTATTTCTCTGCTTCATAGACTACTCTAAGGCATTTGATTGTGTCCAACATGGAAAGCTGTGGAACATCATGATTGAGATGGGCTTCTCGACACACCCTATATAGTGGACAAGAAGCAACTGTGAGGACAGAGTCAGGAGATACTGATTGGTTTACCATTGGCCAAGGAGTCCGTCAGGGATGCATTTTGTCACCATACTTATTTAATATATATGCTGAGTACATCATGCGGAATGCACTTGATGGTTTCTCCAGTGAAGTGTCAATAGGAGGTCGACAACTAAACAATCTTAGGTACGCTGACGATACCACTCTTATCGCAAGAACAGCCCCTGAACTCCAAAACCTCATCGACAGAGTGAAGAACACAAGTGAAGAGTACGGACTGTTCCTTAATGTGAAGAAAACAAAGGTGGTAAATACTTTCAACTTTCTTGGATCAGTCATTGTAGATGAGGGAGGCAGCTCCCAGGAAATTAGAAGACGTTTAGAAATGGCTAGGACAGCTGCTATTGGACTTGCTGACATCTGGAAAGACAGGGGAATCATCATAACAACAAAGAAAAGCATTATGAGCGCTCTGGTTTTCCCGATCGCCACATATGGATCTGAGACATGGGCAATTTGAAAAGCAGACGGAGGTAAAATCCAAGCTTTCGAAATATGGTGTTGGAGAAAGATGTTGAGAATTTCCTGGCGAGAGCACAAAACAAATGAATTTGTCAGATGTCAAGTCGGAGAGTACACCCCATTATGTCAGAAAATAATTCGCAACAAACTTCAATATTTTGGGCATATCTCAAGAAGGGAAGTCGACTGTCTAGAGAAAATAATTGTACAAGGATTGATGGAAGGACATCGCAGAAGAGGCAGGCAGAAAACCCGCTGGATAGATGGCATTAGAGAATATACTTGCCTATCTGTCACTGCAGCCTACCGTTTTGCTCAAGATCGGCTAAGTTGGAACGACATCATCAAAAGGGTCACAACGGGTCAGTCATGATTCATAGGACAACGACGACGACGGGGAAAGTAAAAGGGTTTTTCCCTTTTATCTTTGGGTCAAGATGTTTTAAAGAAACTTCTATGCTCCCCCGAGAATCAAATGGTGTGCCCCTTATCGAAAACCACAAACAGCGTGAGCGCTGCATAGAATGGGGCAATCTACACGAGAGTCAAATCTAGATGAATACGCATCTCAGTAAGCCGTTTTGCAGTAGACCGTGGCTACACCAGCGTCAAATCTGCGTACATGCGTACGAGTAAGCGGGATCGGATCTCAGTTCTGGATCTCGAAGATGCGCATGCATCTGGATCTGCGCTCCGTGTAAATTGTCCCATTTGGCAATCTACACGGGAATAGAAATCCAGATGAATGCGCATCTCTCTATATATAAGCCGATTTGCAGTACACGGTGGCTACACGATCGGAGCGTCATATCCGGATCTGCAGTACAGCACTCTGTGTAAATGTGTACGTGTAAACGATCTACGGAGATGCGGATCTCAGATCTGGATCTCGCAGATGCGCATGCATCTGGATCTGCACTCCTTGTAGATTGTCCTATTATTGCAACTATCATTAGGATGATAACACCGGAATTAGCATTAGAAGACATTTTTTAGAACAACCATGCTCTAGAAAAAGTGGCATATTGGAATGGTGAACTGTCAAGAATTCAAACGAGAAACGCATAAAGTGTGTGCGATATTACTTGGAACCAGGATGCAAAATATTTTGCGCCTAAGAATGGTTACGCAAATTGTGACGCAGGCTATGACGCGAACACTAAACGCAAAGATTAATCGACATCCTTTTTAATAAATAATGAGTTCAAACTATCAACATAATGTATTTTCAGCATCCCTTTTGAATTGAGTCAACAAAAGTTTTACTCAGACATACCCTATAATCACTGAATACATTGACGGTTTACTGAATGTCCTTTCAGAACATACCCAGGTGTCCCAAAAAATGGTTACATGTAGAAAAATGACCGTGTGCAAAAAATATAGTACTTGCAGAGACGAAACTTTGCACATATTATATTACAACCCTCTTCTAGGTACTCCTAAAATTTTGATATCACAATATTATTATTATTTGAGTTATCAGCAAAGATAGATACCTATGTCAGAAACGTATTTTTTTCATAATTCAACAAAATTGTAAGCATGTTTGTTTGATGTAATTTTAACCCTTTTCCAGCTCCATGTGAACTTAAAATGTACAGGCTAAAGGTAAATTGCTTTGTATCATAACTGGGCAGGGTTTCTTCTTTTAATTGACACCAAAAGCATGAAAATCTGATAAGCTGTTACGTAATTATGACGTCATAAATTACTAAGGTTGAAAATGATGTCGAAATCTGATTTAGGGCAAAAATGGCCACCGATTCGAAATTTTGCTATTTCTTAACCGCGAATTTTTATCGGACTATTGCTAATAAATAAAAAAATGCTAAATAGAATATGCTTATTGCAATATTCTTCAACTTTCGCGCCACAATTTGATTGACAGGTTCAATATAAACCACTCATTCTTGAATGCATGGAATGCAGGTATCCATAATTTGTATAATAGATGCACTGGAAAAGAGTTCCATTATTATTCAATGAAAATTTTACCAAATTTGTTTTAATTATATAAAGTCTGATTCTACACTATCAGTTTAAAAAGGTTGCACATTAAGATAATGCAAAATGCGTATTCTTATTAGTTTGTTGAATTTTTAACAAATGCGTTTCTGACATAGGTGTCCAATTTTTTCAATAACTCAAAATATTAAAATGCTGTTATATCAAAATTTTACAGGTATCTAGAAGAGGGTTGTAATATACTCTGTGCAAAGTTCCGTTTCTCCAACTACTATAGTTTTTGCACACGATAATTTTTCTACATGTAACCATTTTTGGGACACCTGGTACCTCTGAAGCTAAAACTTTGGTTTAACCTTCGTCTAACCAGGGGGGGGGGGGGTTGTTTCACCCCCCTAAGGTTTTTTCCCCGTAGCATAAAAACGCAAAAACAACCGACCCCAAGCTTTTGGGTAATCTCTTTTACATCATTTGAGGTCATTTTGAAGAACAAATTAGGGGGTATCACCTAAGGTGGGGTTAGGGTAGGCCATCAAAGTTGGGGTGTAGGGGGTTGTTGCAACCCGGCGACATTTTTGACAATTTTTAAATCACCATTTTGAAAACAAATACGCATGCTATGAGGCTGAAAGTTCAGGGCATGTTAGCTTTGTCATTTCCCTTCTTTGTATGCAAAAAAACCCCGCTGAAATTCCGTTATTTAGAAAAAAAATTGATTTTGGTGGCCATTTTTGCCAAAATTCAGATTTTTTCGATTTTCGACCTTTATGACGTCATAACTACGTAACGCCTCGGCCGATTTTTGTGATCTTGATATCTTTGGATAGGGGAGGACCATACCTATCTATTGATAGCAAAATCAAGTTCATAGGAGGTTCCGTTCAAAAAATATAGGGGGTTGTAACACCCCCTTGGTTAGACGTGTTACAAAAAGGCTTGGTTAAGATTTTTCGAGCACAATTTCAAAATATTGACTTGTTGTCAATGATATTTGCATCGCATATGATACGAAAATGTAAATACCGCATGCCTGTTTACAAACAGATCTTATAAGAATTACTTATCATAATTGTCAAAAAAGAGATTATTGACTTACAAATGCAATGAATACTTGAATTTTAAAAGAACTATATAATAGGGAAAAGTCCGTAAGTAATAGGGAAAAAGTGCGCTAAGTATAAAAAATAGATTGTAGAGGCAGATTAACATACAGAACATGATGCTTCCGTTCAAATTATATGAAAGTACTAAAAATATATCTGATCGCCCAAAATCCTTTGGTTTCACCAAATTCTGAAACGTGTTCTATACTTGTCTGAGTTGCTTCTACAAACCTGAACGGGTATGCATGTTAAGGCCAGGTCACACATCACCGTACCCAATGGTACCGTGCAAATAACGTACTAATAACGTACACTAGTTTGGTAATCGACTACATGTATTTCAATGACCAAACCAGTGTACGTGATTAGTTCGTTATTCATACGTTTCGTGATGTTTGACAGAGCCTTTATGCAAGTACTTGTATCATTGATTGATTGATTGATTGATTGATTGATTGGTTGATATTCAGAATGATAACAATCGGAATTACCATTAGAAGACTAGAAGACACGTGACTGTAGAATAACCATCCACTGGAATGTAGTGTATTCAAACGAGAAACGAAAAAAGTGTGGGCGATGTTGATTGAAATTTCGCTTAAACCATTAATCACCAGAGCCCGCGAATGCGTACGCGTATTTTTTCAAGCGTTATCATGTGTGCCTTTAAACAAACAAACAAAAACACACGACAACAACAACAACAACAACAAGACAGGATGTAAAAATTTTGGGACTAAGAATGGTTACGCAAATTGTGGCGCGGGCTATGACATGATAACTAACCGAAAAGGTCAATCGACATCTTTTCAATGGATAATGAGTTCAAACTATAAACACAATGTAATTTTAGCACCACTTTTAAGCCAACAGAAGTTCTACTCAGACATACACAATATTTGATTTCAACATGTGACATTTGACATGATCACTTAAGATGATTACATTGACGGTTTGGTGAAGGGGGTTGTCCTTTCAGCACATGTGTTAAGTTGTTACCCCTGAAGCTGACACTTTAGTTTAAGTTTTTCGAGCAAATCTTCAAAATACTGACCTGTTGTCAATTGTATCTAATGATTTAAGCAAAAGTAGATTAGCATGACGGTGATGTCAAATATAGTAAATGAAAATAAAACCCCAAAAGTACTTTTGTAAACCCAAACTTTCTGTGAAGCCTTATTGAAATTTGGTTCACTCTTAGGAATTTTAAAAACTACAACAAAACAATCAAACAATACTTCAACAAACAAACAAACAAAAACAAAATAGAAAGACAATGTTAGTATCTGAAATTCGCCTCTGAAATTCGCCTAAATTTCGGTTGCGAAAAACTGCTATTTTTGAACATTTAGATCAAATATTTTGACAAATACGTTGGAATTCAAAATTTAGCAAAACTCCTCTCAAGACATTTGGATAAAGATTACTAAATCACTTGGAATCAATCTCAAGAAGATCTCTGTTACAAATAAACATCAATCGTAAGCGTGTGAAAGATGTATCTCTTTTTCAACAACTCACCGTATCTTCTTATTCGGGAGCGCGCCGTTGTTGATTAGTGATGAATCCACAGTTGATATTCAAATAAGCGCGTTACGCATGGCACAGCGTACACGGAGGTGCGTTTACGCAGTGCACATAAATCGGCGCACTTTTCATCGCGCGTCGGGAACTTGAGTACGTGCAAGGACTGGTGATTGGGAACAGTTGAAAATGACAAAGCAACGCTCATTTAAAGACTAGCATTTTGATTCTTCAAAGTATTTTTATTGAGATGAGTATCTGTTAAATTGAAAATATTTTAGAATTTAATTCATACGTTTTCAGGTAGATTTTCGTTGTTGATAGGTATTCAAACATGCTACAGAGTTGTTCATCGCTTATCAACAACTCTGCATCCGATGCGTCTGGGTATTTTTTATCACACTCGGGTGGCTAAAGCCACCCTCGCGCGATAAAAAAATACGCAGACGCATGGATGCATCGTTGTTGATTAGCGATGAACAACTCTGTAGCATATTTGAATACCTAATCTCATAACGTTAATGTCCAGATTTGTTTTATCTATTTATATTTATATTTATTTATAACAATTGGCAAAAATGCCATGACACACCCAATAGTGGAAACACTAAATTAAAGGGTTGCCAAAAACATCAAAACGGTGGACAAACACAAAAAATAGGTTTAAAAAAGTGAGATGAGGTGAGAAGACACCAAACAAATGAGAAAGAAAGGCAGACCAAACGAATGAGATAAAAAGACAAAGGGAACCTGGCTACAAAAGGCTGTGGCAAACAGCAGTTTTAAAAGAAGACAAGGAAGGGTACTTGACGACATCCTTCGGAAGATAATTCCACATGGTGGGAACAAATGAGTAGAATGACATTTTAGAAAGAGTCGGCCTGCAGAAAGGTGGATCTATAGAAAAACTATTGAGGTTACGAAGAGTGGGTTTAGGATGTGGTCTGAAGGGATTTGGAGAGGAGCATAAGTTGTTCAGAATCTTGAAAAGATGGCACAAAGCAGCAATGTCACGGCGCTTGGATAGAGAAGGTAGATTGGATTCAAGGAGGAGGTCTTCATGGGATAGGTTCCAGGACTGCAGAATGACTCTGCATGCAAATCTCTATGTGGATTCCAGCCTGTTGGTAAGAGCGATGTTCAGTGGATGAAATGTTATGCTTCCATACTTAAGGGTAGGCAGGGCAAGAGCAAGGTATAGAAACCGTCGAGTTGAAGAAGATACACTGTTGAATGTTCTGAGAATATAGCCGATGATTCTCCTGGCTTTCTTGCAGTTGGAGTCAATGTGGACGTTCCAAGAAAGACCTTTAGAAATGTGGATACCCAGAAATTTCACAGAGGAAACTCTTTCAATCACCTGTTTGTTTAGAGTAAATTCTAGGTTGGGAAATGGATTCTTCTTGGTGGAGATAACAATTAGTTTTGTCTAGCTGGCATTGGCAGTGAGATGGTTGCTAACAAACCAGTGATGGATAGAATCAATGTCTGTCTGAAAACTGTTGATGTCCTTATCGTCACAAATGGGTTTGTACAAGGTGGTGTCGTCAGCGTAAAGGTCATTAATATAGGACAGGAACAGGTTCAGAAGAGATGCCATGAACAGCGACATATTGGGTTTTACCAGAGAGGTATGATCTTAGCCAGCATAGAAGAGGACCAGTAATCCCAACAGACTGAAGTTTGAGCATTAGAGGATTATGACTTATGAGGGACTTTGTGCGGCCTTACTTAGGTCAAATAAAGCAACAGCAACACTTTCCTGTTCTCAAGATGCTTCTACCAATAATTAAGAGCTGTTAAAAGAGCATCAGATGTGGAAGATTTGGGTAGAAATCCAAACTGGTGGTTGGTCAAGACACCATTGACGCTAAGATGAGACAGCATGAGTTTGTGGATAATTCGTTCCAAAGTCTTGCAAACAATCGGTTGAAGGGATACGGGGCGATAATTGGACACAGAGTGACGATCACCAGATTTGTAGATGGGGATGACCCGGGAGAGCTTCCATGCACTGGGTGTTTGGATAGAAGCGGAAGTATGGGCGAGACAGAAAAGGCAGTGTTCTTCAGCATCACAGCATTCCACAACTTCACAACGTAGGCAAGATAGAACCTACCACTTTCAATTATTCAAACTTCAATGTTGGTGTGTAAATATTTGATGTGCTTGGGCTCAATGTTTAATTGTGTCCATTTGCAAACCATTTAACTAAGTGTCTTTCCAAAGAAACCCAAACTTTCGGTGCAAGTAACAAACCAACAGTATTATGTCAAAATCAATACTAAAGTACCCTTCCGAAGTCATCAGCCAGGTAAAATATGCCCTTACCAAGAAATCTGAAATCTTTCTATTACAACAAGAATGGCAACTTACATGTATATTCAATTCCTAAAAAAAAAGATACAAGAGAAAAAAGTGTGCTACGTGCGCATCTAAAAAAAAGTATGTTGAAAAATGGAAATGCTATTTAGTAGTTTCCTTCATGTTTGTTATAAACAATAGATTTTCATCATTTCCTACAGGCCTCTTTAAAATAATTTGGTTCATTAACTTCAATTTGCCTCACATTTTTCTGAACTGCTTATTTGCTTCACTTGTTCACTTGGGATTAACCCATCTCTTTGTTTTCACTAAGATGATCTACCTCATTTAAAAACAAGCATCAACTCGTATGCATATGAAATAAGATGTTTCTTTTTTCTGATAACTTTTACAAGAAATGGTGTCTACGTTTAAATCCACAACTTCACAACCTAGGCCTGCAAGATAGGACCTGCCACCATGAATAATACAAACTCTAGAATCGGTATATTAATATTTGATGTGTTTGGGCTAAGCGTTTAATCGAGTCCATTTGCCGACCATTTACTTCAGCATAATTATAAACCAAAACTTTTTGTCATCCACCATTTTGCTCGATAACTCTGCTCAAACTAAAGGCAGATTAACGCGCTGAAAATAAAATGATGCTGTCAAATTTGATTGAGCAAAAAGTACAATATATTATTCATCCACTAAATATCTCGGAAAGCTTTAGTAAAATAAATGTTTTGAGCTGTTTTTCTTGTCTGAGTTGCTTTGAGAAGCAATTCTACAAACCTACCTACGTCAATAATTCACATTCTAAAGTCTGTAAGTAAATATTTGCTGTGTTTGGGCACAACATTATTGTGTCCATTTGCCGACCATCTATCTCACTGGATGTGAGATCTTTCCAATGCACTTCATGTTTAGTTTCCTGTTACAGCTTTTAAGTTTTTTTTAATTATTCATTATTCATTATTTTTCTAGGATCAACATAGTATCCATACAGTACAGTAAATCACATACCAGTATTTTCTTGTGTTTGTGTATGCATATTTAATTAAAACACAGAAACATTATGCACTGCATTTTTCCCATTTTTAACTTGTCCGAAATTATTTGCCATGAGCAAAACCAGCCGCATCAGCTATTGGTTGGTTGAATTTTTAGCTTTTAGTATGCAATGCTAATATTTTCATTGTTACTCATGTGCCATGCACCACCCCATGGAAACTGTTTTATATCAACATTTGGGAGATGCCTGTTATTTTGAGCCATACTTTGCCTTTTGTCTTTAAAAATATTAACAAATAATGAAACTATCTCAAATAATGAATTACTTAGGAATTTTGGATATTTGGGGCGTGCGGAAACAGGAAACTAAACATTAAGTGCGACGGGCCTAAAATACCAAAAGTACTTTTGTAAGCCAAGAAGTTCAGTGAAATTCTAATTAAAATTTGGTTCACTCTACAGAATTTTAAAAACAAAACAACCAAATATCCCCAAAACAATTAAAAACAATAACAACAACAACAACAAAAAACCAACAACAAAAAACAACTAAGAGACAATGTTTGTGAGGATTTTGTTTTTGAAATTCACCTTAATTTTCGTTGCTAAAAACGGCTATTAATGTTTTTACAAATATATTGTTGATACATTTAGCATTTTAGTGAAAACCTCTCCTAAGACATTTGGATACAGATTACTTGTTCACTTAGTATCAATCTTTAAAAGATCTCAGATAAAAACAAGAATAAACTTGCAAATATAATAAGATGTATCTCTTTTCTCATAACTTTAAAAGAAACAATTAATGTCCAGATTTCAGTCCACAACTGAATCATACGTAGGCAAGATAGAACCTGCCACCATTAATTATTCAAACTCTAATGTCGGTGTGTAAATATTTGATGTGTTTGGGCTCAGTGTTTAATTGTGTCCATTTGCAAACCATTTAACTAAGTGTCTTTCCAAAGAAACCCAAACTTTCGGTGTAAGTAACAAACCAACAGTAGTTTTGTTCATACGAAGTGTAATCATCGATGACAACTAATCATCGATGATTAAATATTGACCTTTAGTCAACGACGCGCGTTCATACTAAACGCTGTCATCGATGATTATTTGCTAGTATGATAATCATCGATGATAAATTTTGGATATGATTTTACGTTTCGCTAGATGCCAGTATGTGAAAAAAATTTCTCAGTTCTGAAATCATGTCAAAAGAAGCAAATTGGGAAAACTATAAGAATACATAACAAACGAAAAAGAGAATATGAAGAAGAAGGTAGCCTTTATCATACTTAGTCAGTCGTCATGTTGTATGATAATAATTATAAATTAAGAAATTAAAGAAAATATCCATAAAAAATGGGCAAATCTTTAACATAATCTGTCATTTCAAAATCAAAAAATAATTCCGACAAATTTTTACCTAAAAAATTTAAATTTATCGATAAAATATTAGCCAATAGCCACGCTGTATGTAAGTATAATTTTGAAATATAAGTAAACAAGTTAACATCAGCAAATGAGATTCAGGCATTCAGTTATGTTACATGTACATTATACAATAGGCCCAGAGAGATAACATAGGGTAAATGTACACAGGTTCATGCATCAATAGTCACGCTTATCTTCGATGTCGTTGACAAACAATTCAGACGGACCTAAACCTCGATGACTAGTCGTTGATTACGCGTAAACCATAAGATTGCTTGTGGCCCGGCTTGTGGTTTATAACTTGAAGTTTCGTCGAAGTTTCCTTGTCAACGATCGCATTCAGACGGTCATAAACCACAAGTTAATCATCGATGACTAATTCTTCGATGATATCAACGGCTAGTCAACGATCGTCTGAACAAGATCAATACCCTTCCGAAGTCATCAGCAAGGTTAAATTAGGCCCTTACCAAGAAATCTCAAATCTTTCTATTACAACAACAATGGCAACTTATATTCAATTTCTTAACAAAAAGTTTGCTACGTATGCATCTGAAAAAGTATGTTGAAAATGGAAATACTATTTAGTAGTTTCCTTTGTTATAAACAATAGATTTCCATCATTTCCTACAAGCCTCTTTAAAAAATAATTTGGATCATTAACTTCAATTTGCCTCACATTTTTTTCTGAACTGCTTATTTGCTTCACTTGTTCACTTGGGATTAATCCATCTCTTTAATAATAATAATAATAAAATGATTTATAAAGCGCCTTTTACAATGTGGACAAGGCACTAGGAAGAAAAGAAAAACAAGAAATTAAGAGAAAAGATGTAATTTCAGAATGTTTTTGAAGGTGTTTAAATTAACAACAGAACGGATACTAATAGGCAGCTCATTCCAATGAAACCAAACCAATTTTTGTCATCCCCCCCTTTTGCTCGATAACTCTGCTCAAACTAAAGGCAGATTAACACGCTGAATATAGATGCTGTCAAATTTGATCGAGCAAAAAGTACAAAATATTATTTATCCACTAAATATCTTGGAAAGCTTAGTAACATAAATTGGTTTTTATTATGTTCTGAGCTGTTTTTCTTGTCTGAGTTGCTTTGAGAAGCAATTCTACAAACATACCTACCTCAATAATTCACATTCTAAAGTCTGTAAGTAAATGTTTGCTGTGTTTAGGCACAACAATAATTGTGTCCATTTGCCGACCATCTAGCTCATTGGATGATTGGATGAGATATGTCTTTCCAATGAAACCATTGTCAGCAAACCAAAATCGGGACTAAAGTATGAGAACCACAGTTATCACAAAATGAAACAGAATGGACGTTTAAACTAAATCATTTTAGAAAAAAAAACATTTTGCCTAAGTCTGAAACTGCTTATTTAAACTAAGGTTGATTTACATGACGATGGTGTCAAATTTCAATGAAAAATTTAAGGGCTTCGCACTTCATGTTTAGTTTCCTGTTGCAGCTTTTAAAATAGAGGGGCGGTCACTTTTCATTATTCATTATTTTTCTAGGATCAAAACATGACATAGTATCCATACAGTACAGTAAATCACATACCAGTATATTCTTGTGTTTGTGTATGCATAATTAATTAAAACACAGAAGCATACACTGCATTTTTCTCATTTTCAACTTTTAATTTTGGGCGATAAAAATGTCCGAAATTATTTGCCATAAGCAAAACCAGCACTGATCAGCTGTAATAATTGGTTGGTTGAGTTTTGAGTATGCAATGCCACTATTTTCATTATTACTCATGTGCCATGCACCCACCCCATGGAAACTGTTTTATATCAACATTTGGGAGATGCCTGTTATTTTGAGCCATACATACTTTGCCTTTTGTCTTTTAAATATTAACAAATAATGAAACCATCTCAAATAATGAATTACTTAGGAATTTTGGATATATGGGGCATGCGGAAACAGGAAACTAAACATTAAGTGCGACGGGCCTAAAAGACCAAAAGTACTTTTGTAAACTTAGAAGTTCGGTTAAATTAAAATTAAAATTTGGTTCACTCTACGAATTTTAAAAACAAAAACAACCAAATATCCCCAAAACAATTAAACAAAAAACTAAATGACAATGTTTGTGAGGATTTTGTTTTTGAAATTCACCTTATTTTTCGTTGCTAAAAACTGCTATCTTTGAACATTTGGAGCAAATGTTTTGACAAATATATTGTTGATACGTTGAAGTTCAACATTTAGTGAAAACATGTCCTAAGACATTTGGATAAAGATTACTGGTACACTTAGTATCAATCTTTAAAAGATCTCAGATAAAAACAAGAATAAACTTGCAAATATAATAAGATGTATTTCTTTTCTCATAACTTTAAAAATACACAATGTCCAGATTTCAGTTCACAACTTCACAACGTAGGCAAGATAGAACCTGCCAACATTAATTATTCAAACTCCAATGTCGGTATGTTAATATTTGATGTGTTTGGGCTAGGCGTTTAATTGTGTCCATTTGCCGACCATTTACCTAAGTGTCTTTCCAATGAAAATTTCGATGCAAATAAACAAACCAAGTATAATAAATCTGAAATGTTTGTCTTGTCGAATTTTCAAATTACGAACTTATGATGTAGACCAATCCCATTTTAGAAAACAAAATACTCCTATACCTAATCTAATTGTGAAGAAAAAAAAACTACCAAAACAAATTGAAGTTTATAGAAAAGTAAGGTAGAAAACACTTTATGCAAGCAATTTTAGTAAGGTTCAGTCTTTGAAAATGTTTAACTGATTTTGTCAAAATTATTTATGCGTCATACAAAAAAGCCACGGCAAAGATACATTTCTTCCAGATTTTTCTGTGTGCATGCACAATTCTTCCAGGAAAAAAAATTTTTTGCAGACCCAAAATAGGGTTTCTGGGCAATTTGTGGACATCTTTCTCACATTTCCCTATCTTACCCCCTGTTTCTTGAAGTTCTGTCATTTTTCTTGTCCTTCCTGATTTTCTCACTTGCTTTCCCACTTTCCTGCATGAATTTTTATTTTCTGATAAGAAGGGTGGGGGGGGGGGGGCAGTCTGCCCCCTTGCCCTATGCTGGCAGTGCCACTGCAAATGATAGCCTTGAAATACTTAAACAACTTCCAATTCATATCAAAACAAGACATTTTAAAGAATGGTGTACATTGTCTTACCAATTTGTTGGTACCATACATTTTAATATATAGAACTGTACAACAAGTCACAACAAAAGACATCAAATATGAATACATTAAGGGAATATAAATTCACACATTGGTCCAATATATATGGTCACAGTATGGTCTAACTGAAGGACTGAAAACATCTTTGGTACATAGTATTGCTTTTGTGCGATTTTGGTCCGATGATATGGTCCAGGATAATTATAGACCTTCACTACTATGGTCTAAAATTAGAAACATGCTCCAAGAGCATTTCCAGTCAAAATTGCTCTTTTGCATGTTCTTAAATTGAAAATTACATGCACTTAAACTATAAGAATGCAGGACCATTATTGTCCTAACCAAATTCGCACTAAAGCAAGGGATTTAATTATTGTATGGCATTTACTCCTTCAGTTTGAGCTAGTTTGGATAATAATCACAAATTGAGGGCAGTAGAAGTAATTCACTCCTTCAGTATAAACACCACTAGAGGGCAGTAATAAATGTCCAATATGTTGCAGGCAGGATGACACAATCAGTTGTGGTCTTATTTTTTATGTCTCAAAGATGCTAATGAAATGAGAATAATGCAAAGTAATACTAAGGGTTAATGCCAGAAAAAGCAACTCTTCTGGTTTTTTTTTATTTACTTGAATTTTGGAATTGGAAAAGTTTTTGCTTTTGGAATTGGAAAAGTTGTTGCTTGTTGAATTGAAAAAAGTTTTTGCTTTTGGAATTGGAAAATGTTTTTGCTGTGTCCATACTCATTTGTACTTCCAAATACACTCGAAAAATACAAAATACATCTTGAATAGTAAACCCTTGAGATTCTTGACATAATTGGTAAGTTATATTGACAAAATACATGACTGTGTTGAAAGATATTTTAGCATGCAACATATATATATTAAAGGGGCAATTCATGATCCACTTTTCACGCTCAAGGTCACCTCTATGAAAAATGAGTTTTTTAGCTAATAAGAATCCTTGTGTGATATTCTTTCGAAGTTCTTGCATTTTTGAGAAAAGTGAGAAAATGTGTCATTTTCTTATTATTGTCGGGGCCCGACAGTAATTACAACACAGTAGTTTATGGAGATTTTTTGAAATGCTAAAACAACTTGTAACTTGAAAACGAACGGTCGGAATCAAGTGGAATTTTTAGAATACATTTATATTGTACTCTTCTTTTTATTTAGCTACAAAATAGGTGAGATTTTTGTCACTTAAAAATCATGAATTGCACCTTTAATGATATTATTCATTTTTTTATATATCATAGTTTAAGTATTTCAGAAATGTAAAATTGCACTTGGTCTGACACTTTTCTATACACTATCTGGCTTCCTTGAAATGTCAGTACAGAATAACAAATTATTAAGGTGGCAAGTTTTTTGTGATTTAAAACACCAAATTCATTGATTTTACGTGATGTAATTTCAAATAGGAAAATTGTTTACATTCTTGGTTACACATAAGAAAAATACACAGAATAATCAAAGCCAAGTATAAAACGGACGATAACAAGAAGTTACTTATATTATCGTCGGTCACATCACATTCTATATGACAAAAGATGCATTTCGAGAAAATCGCATTTGAAAATTCGTACGTAGACTTTGTATCATAGAAGAGCTTTTGCACTTAAGTTTTCTTCTGATACTAGTATTTTTTTAAATAAAAGACTTCAAAGTTTTACTATGTTTAATTTCAAATAAAAATACTAGTTAAAGCCCTATTTAATATAGCTCTGAACTTATAGATCTGTATGTGAAAACGCTTTTTTTACATTTAGCGATCTTATAGTGCAGTAATTGAATACGTCAAACTGTTCTATTTCATATAGATCTGTATGTGAAAAAAAAATTTCATCGCGAAATTCATATAGTGCATCATATAGATCTGTATGTGATGCGTTGTTTACGCTATACTTTAGTACGTCATTTTTGCATATAGCATAGTATGTGAAACGCCAAATTTAAATAGAACGCATATAGACCAAAAATAATTAATTATTTCTTGCTTGTTAATTAGGCTTAATTAAATCCTGTTACTTGGTAAATATGAAGAAACCATCAATATATCAATCCAGACAAATTTTCTCAAAAAAGTCAAAAATGTCATATAGAACAGTATGTGATGCGACCGACGATATGTTTAGTTGTTTTAAAGTTGATTATCTTATGAAAACAGATGTTCTTTTTATTATTTTTACCTAACATTCTCATTATTTTTTTCGTCAAGGAAAAAATGTTTTTTCCCTGATTTCTGTTTTTGTAAATTCCGTGATTTTTTCCATTTTTCTGTGACATAGAAAACATGCCAGCTTACACATAATACCCTATATCACAAAAGAGAACAATGAATTTGTTTAAGTAGGGCCTATCATAGTTCATTTTCTCCTTGCCTTAATTTCAAGTTGATGGTGTATGAAAACTTTCTTTCTGGAGAGCCATTAGTACTTGCTGGGGGTGACATGATAAAGGGAAACATACTTGTAAGTTTGACAGTTTGACAAACAAAACCCAATCCATTTTCAATTAAAATTTGAAACACTAGCATTAAATGATATTCTACATGTATATGAGGGTTGCTCTGGCAAAATGAGTAGAAAGTCGTGAATGAAAATTTTGAATAAATGACTACTAAAGTAAAAATATGGTGAAAAGGTCGAATGTCATTTTGTATGCATAAGTGTTTAAATATACATTGAGTTTCGAAGGTCAGTTGTGTTGGGAAGTGCAATTAATCATGGTTAATTAATCACATTTTGCTATCATACACTATTGTAATCAGTAATTATAAAATCGATTTGCAGCAATTTTTTATTGCCAGATTTTCAATGGACTGCCTCTTATTTTAATCTCTATATGGAGAATGGAGGAAGAAGTGTAACATATTATATATCATTCAGAAGCTGAGATTATAGAGAATTAAAATATGCAATAAACTCATCAATTTTGAAATTATCGACTTTCCGCTCATTTTGCCAGAGCACCCCTCATATAATGACATAAGAAAGAGGCCTCTCAGAGTCTGAGAGATAATAATATACAAATATTGACTGCTTTAAGAGGCATGGTTAAAATTGAGGTAATCTCAAATCCATGACTATACCCGTGGTGAAGCTGACAGTATATTCATGATTTAGTGATCACCAAGGGAAACAATTTTAACAAGCCCAAACAAAAAGCAGTCAATATTTGTTTTAT